>JASVEL010000584.1:0-48380 GCA_032618575.1 Nicotiana noctiflora | reverse complement strand
AAGCCCTCGTTATTGATTTAATCCTTTTTTCACTTTGAACTTCATCATTCTTTAGCAACCGCCCCAATAATTCTGCTTGATGGTCCCGAAGTTTATCTCTACGTTTAAATGATACTCCAATCACATTCAACACATTAGCAACCATAGCAAAGAAAGTGTCCACTTCCTTATGTTTTTTAGCAACTGCTACAAGCATCAACTGTAATTGATGAGCAAAACAATGAATGCAATATGTCGAATGAGTTTCTTGCAAAATTAAAGCTTTAAGAGCATTCATTTTTTCTTACACATTACTAGCTCCATTATAGCCTTGTCCACGTATTTTGGATGTACTTAATGAGTGTTTCATAAGTAAAGAAAGTATTACTTCCGTCAATGACTTTGTAGAGGTATCACCAACACGAACAAGACCAACAAATAACTCGTTGACTTGGCCTTTTTTGTCAACATACCATAAAGCAAGGGCCATTTGTTCATGGTGTGAAATATCTTTGGACTTATCAACTAATATCCAGAAATAATCCCCATCTAAATCATTGATTATAACTTTCACGGTATCTTGTACACACACTCACAATGTTCTTTTGAATTTTTGGCGAAGTCATCATATAATTTTTTGGAGCATGTTTCAATATGAATCTATCCACTTGAGGGAGCCTCTTTGCAAGCCATTCCAAAAGCCCTATAAAAAGGCCTTTGTTTTTTGAAGAATCACTTTCATCATGACCTCGAAAAGACAATCCAAAGTACAAAAGGAACCTTGCAACATCAATTGATGCATTTAAACGAGTTCGGTGCTCATTTCTCTGTTTCTCAGATTGTTTATCAAAAGCAACTTGAATTGATTGATATTGATTTGATAAATCTAAGTTCTTGTTAAAACACTTGTAGTGGAGGCTATTTACTTGACAAACATGTAAGGAAGTCTTCTGAAGCTTTATTCCAAGACTTAAAGCCCGTTTTTTGTGAAAGCGTCACCCGTGCTTCCATGAACATACTCATTTTTTGAATATGTCAAGACCCAAAATTTACTAAGGGTCGTGGTGGCGCCGGACACCACTGTCAGGCAAGCCAACCAAGAATGCATAATTGAATTCCAGTTTTAGTACATGCGGAAAATATTTTTCTTATACGAAGAATATTAAACAATAAAGATCTTACAAAAAGATGAAATTAAAGTCAATAAGGGACTTAATACTGAATAATTCAAAATTCTCCCAGAATCCGGTGTCACAAGTGAATGAGCTTCTACTGATATATTGACTTTTTCATTCCCTATTTCATTTGTAGGGTTAACTCATGACTTCTTAGATCTCCGAATACATGAATTAATCTATGGTTCATTCCGCCATCCTGACCAGTGAATCATTAAGATTCCTTTTTCAATAGAATCTTTTGCACTCATAAGTTCCATCGTTCCCATCACTTCTTACTTAATGGTTAGGTCCAAATTCTACGGTGGATCTCAGAATGAAATTGGATCTTGAGTCGATCTTCTTAGTCTTTATTGGCTCAAAGCTCTTGATTTTTTGTTCTATTTCTATAAGAAGATTCATTTTATTATGGTATGAATGCGTATTGATGCTTTATTACACTGCCTTTTATGAGATTACTCATAGAATTTACACATTGAATTTTATATCATTGGTATTCTTTTTCTCTCTTCTCTCATCCTTCCATTTATCCACATCTTTTTTGTCTATTTTGCTTTACAACTTAGAATCAGATTTTCTTTTTTTGTTTATGTAAAAGATTTTAGTTGCTACAAAGATATGACCTATATATCATATTTTGACTGGTTCTTTAGATCCAAATAATGAGAAGTGATGGGTTGGTCATTAGTTCTATAGTTTTTAGTTCATACTATGTGGGCTGATATTTTTTAATCCTACCCTAAAAAACTAACGAGTCACACACTAAGAATATCAATTATATCAAATGGTCAATCGAATTTTTATTCAACCTTATAGTATTAAGAATTAAAAATGTTCCCCTTGATTGATTAGAAAAAGAATGAATTTGTCTTTTTTTGTTCAATTCTTGGATAAAAGGGAAAGACAAGTCGTAAAATTATTCCTCGTCTAGAAATATCTAAATTTTGATGCCCTATACTCCATAGATAGTTCAAACTGTATAAGAGCAATAATCAATTTTTTCTCGAATCGTTTGTAGGGAACCCTATCTTCTCTGATCCATTCGACACGTGCAATTTCTTTTCCCTCGATACGCCCTACAATTTGTATTTGAATTCCTTTTGTATTGTTAATTCAATAGACTTTTTCATTGCTTTTCGAAAGAAACTCTATTCTTTAATTGTCCAGCTATAAATTCTGCAAGAACATTAGGATTTCCATAAGGTTTTGCAATTCTTGTGACAACAATGTTCAGTTTTCGATTTACACAATTTAATTCTTTTTGTAAGGTCGTTTGTAATTCTTTTATTTCGCGCGATCGACTTTCTATTAATAATTTTGGGAATTCTATAAAGATTATGACCTGGATCAGATCGATTCTTTTTTGAATCTCTATACGTGCAATTCCCTCGATGCTAGAGGATGTTCTCATATTCTTTGGTACATAATTCTTGATACAGTCTCTTATTTTTTGATCTTCTTGTAAACCTTCAGAATAATTTTTTGGTTGTGAAAACCAAAGGGAATGATGACCTTGGGTTGTACCCCGTCTGAAACCAAGTGGATTTATTTTTTGTCGCATAATCCCCCACTATTATACATATCACGATACAACATAGCTGTAGATTTTTTTTCCATATCATTTTTTTAATGAATACATCTCTACATATTCATCATCTAAAGATATATCTTTCATTACAATAGTTATATGATAGGTCGATCTTTTTATTGGAAAGCTACGTCCTCGAGCTCAAGGTTTCAATTTCTTCACAGTAGTACCTCCATTGACTTCGGCTTTACTAATGACTAAATTGGCTTCGCTAAAACCCATAGTGTAACTAGCATTTGCTGTTGCAGAATAAACCAATTTCAAAATGGGATAACATGCTCGATAGGGCACGAGTTCTAGTATCATAAGCGTTTCGTCATAGAAACGTCCGCGAATTTAATCAATTACTCTTCGTGCTTTGTCAGCAGACATAAATATATGTTCACCTAAAGCATATACTTCTGTTTTTTCTTCTTCTTTAGCATAAGGTTTGCCTCTACTACTGAATCATAAACATCTAGATTTTTATTAATATTAATGACGAGATCTATTATCGCTTTTTGCATGTCCTCCTGGTTTAGTCTTTCGACCCTAAAAGCGTAGAACAGACTCATTTGATGTAGGGATCGGGGAATGAGCTTCACAACAAAATCCTCGAATTGTTTTTACTAGACCAACATATTTCCCTGGAGAATCGGTAAATACTTCTGCTACGAAAAAGGGTTGTGATAAGATACACTCAATTTTTCGCGCTCTTGCTACGAGTAAAAGACATTTTCGGATAATTCGTCCAATCCAAGGAAAGCTATAATGTCTTGAAGTTCTTTGTAACGTTGTAAAGTTTGCTTAACTCTTTGAGCGATTTTGTAATGTTCCTCACCAACGATTCGAGGTTGAAGCATGGTTGACGTTGAATCTAAATGATCTACTGCTGGATAAATACCTTTAGCAGCCAATTCTCTTGATAGTACGGTAGTGGCATCTAAATGTGCAAATATCGTAGTAGGAGCAGGGTCGGTCAAATCGTCTACGGGTACATAAACTGATTGAATAGATGTTATGGACCCTTCTTTGGTAGAAGTAATTCCTTTTTGTAAAGAACCCATTGCGGTACTCAGGGTGGGTTAATAACCCACTGCGGAAGGCATTCTACCCAATAAGGCCGATACTTCGGATCCTGCTTGGACGAAACGGAAGATATTGTCAATAAGAAAAAGTACGTCTTGTTCATTAACATCAATAAAATACAACATCCATCCAAAATACAGTGGACTGGAAATAAATACAATATGCTGAAAGAACTACACTAGTTACAGGTCACCTCGAATAATGCAACTCACCAAGTCCCAACATCATCCGCGCTGCTACACCCAGTAGGCTGCTAAAGGTACATGTACCTGTGCAACAAAAATGCACATATGATTACAGTGATAGCTCTTTATGATCAATAATAAGTAATAAATGAATAACAATAAATAGAATATAATAAATATAAGCAATAAATGAAAGTAATGAGATCAAGAGAATGTGTTAGAAAACAGAGAAAATGTCCTTGTATATTTAATATTGATTATCATATGTCTATAGAATGACAAGGATCCCACTTATATATAAGGAAGAATCTCAACATAGTACAAATGCATTAGTTACAAAGATACGAGGATGGTACAATCATTTAATGCCTTGATTCGTTTTTGGACTAGTCCACTAGACTTTGTCAGCTCTATTTACACGCCTTGGAAACTTCACATTGATCCATCGAGACCACTAATTTACATCGCCTCGAGGCCGGTCGTTACTTACACTACCTCAAAGTCGATCACTAAGAACCCTCGAAGTCGATCACCAAAAACCCTCAAACTGTCGATTTTTACCGTATACGTATACAAGTTGGCTTCTGTAGATCCTGATGTTGGGGCATCATGTCCAACAATCAATTTGTTTCTCCTTTCTTGTGCAATATTTTCGATTGGTAATAAAAATTTATTTACCAAAAAAAAATGTAATTCCAGATAATTGTTTCTGCATGTAATTCACATACAACAAAAGGAGTGTATGCGAAGAGACAAATTCTTATATTGCAATTGCAGCTGAGGAAGAAAAGAAGATACATGCAATAGCTTCTTCAGCTACTTTAACTAAGTTTTCTTTGGCACTAACAATAACAAGAGCAGCTGATAACTTCTCTGTCAAACTTGTCAAGCTTTCCTTGGCGTCATCATCAATAGTTGCAGCTTTTGAGGTTATACTGCTTGTCATGGTCAGGAAATTCTCACTGCATCCTGCTCCAACTAAAGAAAATGATCATTTTTAATGAAAAGGAAATAATACAATAGCTAAAAATGATTAAAATATTTTTTTTTTGGTTAAGTAATGTACTAAATTACTTCGAGTTGGTCATGTGACAGGCTGGCAGCTAGTCACTAAAGAAACAATTGAATGGTTTTTCGGTACGAGGCAAATGACCCGGCCCTAGAAAGAAGGTTTTCCCAACAAAAGACGATCACCAAAACAAAAACAAAAAAGCATAATCCAGTAACTACTATAAGAAACATCACTTATGAAAGTTTTTGGCACTTTCTTTCTGTTACTCCCTCCGGTCCAAAATAATGATTTTTTTTGATATTTTCATACATATTGAAAAAATCACCTTTTAGCATTAATTAGCAATATAATTGACCATTTTAACCTTACTACTATCTCACATAAACACTCCTAACACATATTCCAACACTATTTATTCCAAGGACAATATAGAAAAAACATCATTAAGTCATTCTTGAAATAAAAAAAAATCATTTATTTTGGACCACAAAAAAAGACAAAAAAATCACTTATTTTGGACCGGAGAAAATACCGTCTAAGCTGGGCAACCGATCGGGGACATGGAATATTCTGCACACAAAAGCTTTAATCCATTGTCTTATTATACTGAACTGAAACAATTGAAAACATTATATTTACTCTTGTCATAGGAAAGGCTAAGTTCTTAGTCATGCTTGTTTTCTTCTTTAATTTCAGTCGTTAATCTTCTTTCTATTCTTATTTATTTATTTATTTATTATTTTTGGGTTAAATAAATTCGCTTGCTTATAAACCACGCTATAAATTTAACTATATCATTTTACGGGAAAATATTTTGGCGCTCACTGTTGAGCATAGAAAACTGCATAATTGCTTTGATCCATTCATTTTTTACTAACGAGTTTTGACTTTTTTCTTAGTAAAAATAAGATATGATAGCTAATGAAGTCAACAACGTTTATAATGTTGGATCACACGATGAACGCGAAGATGTTTTCCAGCGTGATGATTCAGCTAGCAAAACTCCCAACGAAGGGGATGAAGTGACTTCGGTTCGTATGTGCAAGGCCAGACACTTGATGATGTGGAGGATGAGCACGTTGTCGGAACAGTCAAAATCTTGAAAGAATAACAAAAGACGATCATGGATCACCTTTCGAGGCAGGAACGTGTGATGACGGAATTGAAGCAGGCATTATCAGGCGCTTCCAATAACGCTAATGGAAGGGCTCCAATTCACTTGTGAATATTATCGGTTCGACATATCGGTTATCAGTTTATATGGAAAATCGATAATTGAACAGATAAAAAGTCATTTATCAGTCGATTATCAACCGTTATCGGTTTACCCTATAAAATAATTCAACCTAGATCAAAATTATTATTTTCACCATTTGGTTTGACAAAAGAAAAACATTCAAAATGGCAAAACTTCTTCAGGAGCTCGCAACTGAAAATTTTCTTACTATCTCAGTCCTTTAGACATAACACGAGGTCAAAATGTAGCTAATTAGGAGTGGAATAACAAACAACAAACAACCACAACCATAGGATAAGCTCAGCAACAAGTTGTGCCACCGCACTGACTCCTTCTATCGTACTCATGTTCAGTACCTTTTTAATGCAAAATTATTTACTGGACAGATACAATAATGAGAGCTGGCAAGTATTCAACAATTTTTCAAACTCCAAACACTGTAGAAAACAGTTTTAATACTTCAAAAACAGTTATCCAAACACATTACACAAAAACACAAAATAGTAGCAATTACACCTTGATTAACACGTCCAAACATAGTACTAATAATTTATGTTCAAGTTAACTAAGAAAATAACTACTCAATCCGTATAGGCTTCATCGAATTGCTTTCCAAACAACACACAATATGTTTCATTAAGCACTTAGTGCCAGTACATCGCGCATGGTAATGAAGAACAAGACGACAATGACTGCATCTTACTTTCCACCATCCATCGTCACCTTCTTCAATCCTTTCATAGTAATACCAAACAGGTGAGGTATATTTACGACGAGGAAGTCGAGGAGTCCCTTCACACAGTAAAGTAATGGTTTTACTGTCGTACTCATCCAAAGCGATGTCCAATGATTCTACTGATTGCATCAAGTAAGGCTTAAGCTTCTCTGCACAGTTTGCAAATACATTCTCCGCCAACCTCTTAGCAATTGGTGTCACCTCCTGAAAGAAACTTATTAAACTTAGCATTGTCATGAGACTACAGACAACTTAAGTATAACATAAAAATATATTTATCTCTTCGACCACAACATACGTCATTGTCCTTTCGAACACTAGCCAATAGAGGGCTGAGCAACTCAACGGGTAACTCTTCATCACTTTCTTCCAGCACAAGAGTCATGATAGTTACCATGGATGAGAAGATATTCTCTGGGTGATCCTCTCTGAAAGTGGAAGGCAATGAATTAACATATTCAATAGGACTTAACAACCCATGCATCTAAATATATACCATGAATCAATAACCAAACATTACACAATTAAAATTACTGTTGAACGATTAAGATATATGGACATACCTTATAGATTTAAGGAAGTGCTGAAACATCTCAGTAATGAGCTTATTACAATCTAGATCCAACATGACAACACATGATCTAACCTTGGCCATTGTCTCAAGGCTCAACACCCTCTTATTATATGATCTGCTGGACTGGTCATGTAAATTCTCAAAGGATGATACAATTAATTGAAAGATATCCTGTATCCACCAAATGGAATGTTATTGGATCAATGGCTGAATATATAAGAAACAAGTATGAGAAAGCAAACTGAACATACCTTCATTATTTCATCATCATATGGAGCGTCTGGCGCAGTAATTCTAGTTATCTCACTTATGCAAGAAGCAACTGCGACCTTCACATCAAGATCAGAATGCTTCAGGAAGTCATTTGCAGCCAATGCATTCATCAATGGAGAAAGTGCAACAAGCATTGATATAGTCGGTGATTGGTCCACCTTTGACAGGGAAGATTCTACTTGCTTAAAGCAGAAAAAACCAAAATTATATTATGATTAGCCAAAAGCATAGTAACCAGAATTACCTAAAGTAGTTCTCATAGAAATTGATGAAGATGAACAATAACAAAAAGATTTTTCTTGGTGCTTCTCTAAGAGAACAAGTTCTACATAACCTTTTTTGGCATGCATGCAATACATGAAGATGTACCGTCCATAGTTACTCTAAATTGATTTATGAAATTGTTAAAACACAAATCCATGTATATAAATTTTCACTAGGGAACGTCACCCAACAAAAGGTGCCCTAATTCGTTAACGCTTCTTAATTTTGTAATACCGAGTAACTTTTTGTCTATCAAGTATTG
This sequence comes from Nicotiana noctiflora, assembly GCA_032618575.1. Lineage (NCBI taxonomy): Eukaryota > Viridiplantae > Streptophyta > Magnoliopsida > Solanales > Solanaceae > Nicotiana > Nicotiana noctiflora. The sequence continues at coordinate 40,027 of JASVEL010000584.1, read as the reverse complement.
GATGGATGAAGAAAGCAACTAGTGTATTATATTTTGCCTTCGCTAGGATTTGAACCTTAGAGATTCCATGGTTCTTCTCTCACTTCATTGACAACTAAGTCTTGTGTGCATGTTGATAACAATTACTTGACCAATCCAAAAAAAAATTTGATAACAGCGTTCAAGTGCTGGATATTATAGAGCCAGAATCAAAAGCTAACTAGAACATTAAAAAAAAAAATACAATCAAAGGCAGCGTATTATATTAAGATATACTACCAAAAGTAAGCAAAAGAGACAACACGTAAGAAATTTAAAATACAATAACTCTACAGAAGCAAATTAAAAAAACAAAAATTTTAAAAAGGGCTTACGTCAAGCAAGATGATGAGTTGGTCAAGTGAAGAAGGAGGCTGAAGAAGCTTATCTCCAGCTTCCGCAAGTTGTTCTTCTAGCTCTCTATCTGAAGCCGACATCGTTTTTTCTTCAACAAAAATATATATAGGTTTAAACTTACAATAACATCTGAATAATGAGTAGTATTTTTAATATGAACCCATAACTTGAAAAAAGAATGTGTTGGTATATATAACACAGCGAACACAGTCGAGTTTACAAACTAAAGCGTTAAATAAGGGTTGAGTGCCAATCCGAGAATGAGACCAGAGCATAAGTAAAAATCTAAATAAGGTACCTATGGTCAAGTTGGAAGTGCAGGGATATTGATTCGTAATACTTACAGAATAATTCTTGAATGACTTTGGTCCTTTGACGTGGCAGTAAACCGAAAAAATAAATAATAAAGGTTGGTTGGTTGATGCTTTATGGTCGAACCAATTTATAGGGTACTTTCTATGATCTAGATGTGTTTTTCTAACCTAAGTAGGATTTAAAGTTTAATTTAATAATAAAATTTTTAGTTGATTTTAGATACCTAAATATTAGAAAATAATTAAATGACTATCTTGTGCAGTATGAAAATGATTTTGCTGAGGGATATCGTGCTTTTTATCTATATCTATATCTATATTATATTAAAAGCACGAAGACCCTTAACAAAATATCGTTCGTCTTTTTTACCCTTTAAAATTTTATTTTGCACTAGAAAAAATATTCATTTAACTCATTTTTCTATTATTTAGGACTTGAAAACTTATTACTATATTTTACGTATTAAAGCATCCTTATCTAAACTCTTAGAAAATCCTAAAATTTAGGACTTTAAAATCAATTAAACTTTTACCTTATGGTAATCACTTTAAAGAAAAAAAAAACCACAAACGTTTCCTTTCATTGACAAGAGATATATTACCTATTATATTTTTTCTTAATTTTACAATATCAATAAAATACTACTACCAAGGAAATAATGTTTTCCTAGAATATATTATTGGAACTTAAAACTAAAGTTTTTTTTGTCTCAATTATGAATAAACAAAGACTGCAGTCCTTGGAGTATGTGTCAAGTAGTATAAGAAATAATTTATTGAATAGTCAATTAATTATTTCTTAATACTTAACAGTTAAATGAATTAAAATTTTATGCATTAAAATCTTTCTTATTTGAATTATGCAGAAAGTCCTAGACTCCAAGCATTTACAGCTTTAAAACTGTTAAAAGTTTACTTTATACAAATTTATGTGTAGGAGTTTAAAATTAATTAAAATTTTACTTATTAATTTTTTTCTTATTTAAATTATGTAAAAAGTCCAAAACCTCTAAAAATGTTAAGAGTTTATTGTATGTAAATCTTACACTTAAAAGAGGGAGTACTATATTAAAAGCACAAAGGCTCTTGGCAAAATGTGTTTGTCTTTTTTACCATGTTAAAATTAGAGTTCACACTAGACAAAACTCAAGGTAAGAGTTTTTTTTATATAACTCTTTATTGTTTTTTTCGAGAACTTATTTTAATCCTTCTTTTTATCAGGATTTGCTGTTCGAGGAATTAGCGCTGATGCGGTCGTAGCTTCCCGTATTTCTTTGGAAAGGTCCAAGAGATAATCTTGGGTTCTTCATCGAAAAGGAAAGTTGCTAGTGACCAAGACTCTCAAGAAGAGGAAGATGGGGGCTCCTTGGTAAAAAGGCCACTGGCTCGTAGGCGAATCATTTTTTATGGTGAAGCATCCCCCTTGTTCTGTTTCTCTTACCGAGTTTATTGAAGCCCCGGTGACAATCCCTGATGATGAAGTTCCCGTTGCTGCTCATGATTCAGTTGAGCAACTTTTTAACTGCGGGTTTGGTGATGAAAATTTAGGCCCGATTGAAGAACCTTTTGCTTCTTTTTCTACTTCCATTCCTGTGATTCCTCCTTTGCTAGTAATGACTGTTACTGTTCCTCCCCAGGCTATTTTGGCTGCTTCTACAGTTCCTCCCTCGACCACTCTTCCTTCAACTATTCCTTACACATAAGTTGGTTCCTCAAGTAGGAGTGGTGCTATGAGGCACGTTACCATTTAAGTCCCCGCTGAAGGTAACCTTTTAAGGAAATTAGGTCAAGCTAACATGTGGCTAAAGCCTTTGATTGATCCAGTTGAGAGAGTTAAGCTTGATGCCATAGTTCTTTGACCTTTATGAATGATATAGTGCATGCTTCTTTAAAGGTATTCCTTTTCAAACTCTATTTTATCATTTTTCTATCTTTAGGGTTCTCATTTTTCCCCTCCCTTTTTTAGGCCAATCTAATTGGCATGGAGATGATGAAAAGGGTTACCCTCTCAGAGCAGTTAGTGTGTGATTACCAAGTGGAGGTAGATACTTGGAGGGAATAATGGGAATAATGTGAAAGACGATTTACAAGAGAGCAGAAGTACCTTAGAACAGCATGTACAACCGTTAACTTCGGAGCTAGTAGTTCTCAAGGCTTCCTTGAGCCAAGCTGAGAAGGAAAAAGAACGCCTTGAATCCTGCTTTTCAGAACAACTATCCAAGGCTAGCGAGGAGAATAGAGAATTGGAGGCTCTATTGGACTAAGAAAGAAGCTTATGCTGGTGAACTCGTACAAAACTTTCTCAGACCCAGGAAGATCTTCGTGAGTCTTCTACCAAGATCAGCTTTTTAGAGAATTCACTCGCACCTTTGCAAGCTTCTTATGATTCTGTCCTGATTGAAAATGAAAATCTTAGAGACAAGATTTATCGATGGGAGACAGATTACGAGATTCTCGAAGACAAGATTGCAATTGAAGTGAGTTCGGAAATTCTAAACACCCGCCATGATTCCTTGATGGACAGGAGAATTTTAACTTGGAATCTGAGTTAGCCAAGATCAAAGAGACTATTGAGAAGACTCAGCAGAACCAAGATTTTTCTTCTCCCGTGACTGAACCTTCTAAAAATATTGAAGATGATATGGGTATTGCCACTCCTTCAAGTCAAGTTGAGCCTGCTGCTGTTAATTTTCCTGCTTCGATTCCTTCAACTTCTCAGTGAAAAATTTATGTTTTTTGAATTCCTTTGTTGTTTTTTTTTCTTTTTGGTGGTATGTGGTTGTAACCCTTGGTTTTTTAAGATTTGTTGAACATGTTAATTCCCCATACCTTTTATGGGGCACTTTGTATAAATAACTTTTGGTTTATGAATAAGTTCATACTTAGTCTAAACTTTTTTAATATTAAGAAGTTTCTGTTGCTGTTTGAACTTCTATTTTGTTTATTCTTGCCTTTATTTTTAAGGACTTACTAAAATAACTTGCATTTTTTTCTTTCAAAAATACTTTTTTTAGCTTCATGAATACTTGAATTAATCATGAATTTTATAAAAGATGGGCCTTTTATATTCGACACTTATGAAGAAGAAGTCTCAATTTCATATTGATGTTAATATACGACAAAAGAAATAGAAATACACATATTTCTTAAAATAACTTTGACAAGTTATTATTTGAACTTTGTCTCGTTTTAAATAACACTTTACATGTATTTGAATTACTTCTATAACTTTTTCGTAATTATTTTTCTTGTACCAGATTTTTAAAAAGAAAATAAACATAAGGTTTTTATTTATAACCCATTTTAGTACATTGCCTTTACCCTAACTATGATAAGGTTTTTTTTGGCCTTAGCTTGTGACATTACTCTGCACTTGACTAATTCAATGAGTGAGCTTTTCAGGCTTGATCTTTGATTATTTTTCAATCTTCTTTGCCTTCTTTATACATATGTCCATGTATATTATATTGTCCCCCAAGTGTTTGAACGTTGAAGTATGAATCCTCGAGCACTTAGTTGTTCCTCTCATTTGGTCCTTTCCTTGTAAAGGAAAAATACATGGGACTCAGAGGTGCGATTATAGATGAACACTTCTTAACCCGTCTGAATTTCTATTAGAATAATTGTAATCCTAGACCGGAAATTTTAATTTATTCCACGTGCCTTGCAGGTCGTGATTCATCATTACGAGCTAGCTTTTTGCCTATCATCTAAAATAATTAGTAAACTTTTAACAATTCAAAAATAAATTTTAAAATATGGATACCTGACCATGGGTATTCCTTAGAAATATTATCTCTTCAGGTGAACAACATTTCAATATGAAGGTAGTATCCTGCCATCCATCGTTTCCAGCTCGTATGCTCCTTTTCCTGCGATATCATGAATCCTGTAGGGTCCTTCCTAGGTTGAACTAAATTTTCCCGCATTGGATGCCTTTGTGGATTGAAAAACTTTTTTGAGCACGAAGTCCCCAATCTTGAAGTATCTTAGGCGTGCTTTTCGATTGTAGTATCGTTTTATGACCTGCTTTTGTGTTGCAACTCTTATTAATGCATCTTCCCTTTTTACTTCAAGTAGATCAATATTTATATGCATTTCTTCGTCATTAGTTTCGTCTGACGCTTATATAAAACCTGTGATTGGCTCTCCTATCTCAATTGGAGTTAAGTCTTCAGCTCCATTAACCAATGAAAATGGTATTTCTCCCGTACTTGTTTTTGTTATTGTGTGCTATGACCATAAAACACCAGGTAGCAATTTTGGCCATCTACCTTTGGATTCCTCTAAATGCTTCTTTAAATTGTTGATAATGACTTTATTTATTAACTTAGCTTGTCCACTGCCCACCGGATGATAAGGTGTGGATATAGTCCTTTTGATCTTCCAACTTTGAAAAAACTCTATGAATTGTGCGCCTATAAATTGAGGGCCATTATCACATATGATTTCATTTGGCACACCAAATCGACATATGATATTTTGCCAAATGAAATCTCTAACTTCTTTTTCCCCCACCTGTTTGAATGCTCTTGCTTTCACCCATTTAGTAAAATAGTTAGTGAGTACAAGCAAAAATTTTACATGCCCTTTTGCTTGTGGTAGTGGACCCACGATATCCATACCCATTTCATAAATATCAATGGTGCAATGATCAGATGTAACAGCTCCGCAGGTCTATGCATGTTTTTACCGTATTTTTGTCATTTATCACATTTAGCCATGTTAGGCCAGTAATAACCTGCCTTAATCATGGTTCTTACCAGTGATCTTCCTCCGGCGTGATTCCCACAATGGCCCTCATGTATTTCTCTCATTATACATTCTGTTTGAGAAGGCCCGGGGAATCTTGCAAAGGGACCACCAAACATCTTTTGATAAAGATTGACCTGCTTTAAACAATACCGAGCAACCTTTTTTCGAAGTGCGTGAGCTTTCTTATCTTCAGGGACGGTTCCATACTGCAAAAAAACAACAATCACGTTCCTCCAATCCCAGGTTAAGTTATTAAAATTTACCTTATCTTTATCTGGATCGAGTATTGAATGAAACAAATGAATTATGGAATCATTTTCATTGCTTGCCATATCTGCCACATATGCGAGATTGGCTAGGGCGTCCGCCTCGACATTTTCATCTCTTGATATTTGCATAACTTTCCAGGTTTGGCATTCCTGATCAGATCCCGTACCTGTGAGCACTTGATTTTTACCCTACACATGAGTTATTCCTATAAAATTCAAAATAAATGATTTTTCATTACTTTTAAATTTTTGTGTGAATTTTGTGTTAATTGTTTTGCATGTTATTTGTGTGTGATAAATGAAAATACAAAAATTGCATCTTTAGGAAATTAATTATTTTTCTAACAAATTAAAGAAAAATAAAAAAAAAAAAAAATTAGTTAGCCCTTAAATTGAAAATTGTCAAAAAGAGGTAATTAGTTTAATTTTCAATAAGCTTCAAATAATTACAAAATAAAAAAAATAGAAAAAAAAATAATACAAAAGAATAAAATACAAAAAATAGATATAAGAGTTATAATACTAGGAAAATACAAAGAGCAAAAGGACTTGGGCCAAATGAAATCATCCGCCCCAATCGTGCCGGCCCAAGTCGTCCTACCCCTCAGCGGCCCAAACGACACCCCAGCCCAATCCCTTGTCCAGAACCGGTCCAAAGAGCTTTAATCACAGCCGTATAATTCAATCAATCTAACGGCTGAAATCAACCTCTGTATTTTGGTATAGCAAAACACCCCAAACCCTTACCCCCCGTTTCATTCGCCCAAACAGACCCCTCTTCATCTCTCAAGCCTCATCTCTTTCAGAGATGAGGAACCCTAGCCGCCACCGCACCCCACCGCCCTTAGGCCGGCGGCAACGACGCCAATGACCGCCAAAATCACACCCCTAAACCACCCCGATGCCTCCTCTCCAAATCCACCCTTCGTTAACTTCGAATCCCCCATAAGCCGCTTCGAATCTTCAGTTGAAGTCTCGAGCAAAACATGAACCCATTCCAATCAACCCCAAATTCACACCAATCACTCCTTAGACCTCCCTCATGCCCCGTATAACGTTGGTTTGGTTCGAATTTAACCAGAAATGCTCGAACCCCAATTTGAGCCTAAGAACCCTAGAAATGGCGGATTGTGGAATTTGTCCGAATTAATGAAGATTTGGGGTCTAATCGACCTTAGTCGAAGTGCTCGCATTTGAGAGAACTCGACTAAGGTCCGTTCGACCTCAAAAAGCATTTGAATCCAAGAACAAATCCGAGTTATCTACTCTTTGAGTCTCTAAGGTAAAACTTTCCTTTTTCCTTATTCTATTCACTTATGTTAATATCTGTTGTTTGTTTAAATTAAATTTCGTTGATTTATCGAATTTTTCTTAATGTTTCTGTTCTCCTCATCCAAGGCCTTTTATTTGGCCAGCATTTGTTGTTGTTGTGATTTCCTGGAGTGTATTCGCTATTAGAATGAACATTCGACTCGAGTTAACAATCGTCGAATGATTGAATCCCCTATTTTCCGAATCTGTCCGAATTTGTCGAGTCACTGTTTCTATTTGATTGACTGTTATTAATTGTGTGTATTACAATCGATTGGTCGAGCATCGTCGATTAGTTATATAGGTCTCTTTGCTTAGAACAATGGGGAACAATGCTAGTTAAAACTGACAAATTTCCATCTGGAGTATGGTTTTGAACTTAAGTCTAATTTTTGTTTGGAATTAGGAAGTTGAATTGATTATAGCTAAAGTTCTAATGGGATTACAGAATATTAGCTAGGGACTTGGGAAAAACCTGAAAATGGGTTTTTGTTTAAACATTCTGCCATTAATGAACTGGCATATCCCCAATGTAATTCAATAGTTCCAAAAGTCAGAATTGATAGGGGATCCGGATCGAACAATGCTGCCCGTAAACCTTTAGATTTTAAGTAGTTGGGCATTAAGTAATAGGAAATGAGAAACCAGCTTTAGTTAATGCTAATACTTTGCCCATAAAAGGGCTAGTGGAACCTGCTATAGCAGGGTATCCCCACTAGTGTATTGCAGGCCAGCAGTTTAATTAAAGAAAAACCCACACTCAGACAAATCCGAGTGGGAAGAAGGCAGACAGGGGATGGGCAGGGCCTTAGTTTAGTCTTCTGGCCATCCAGGGTTGAGGGGTTTTTAGCTATAAGTATAGCATTAATCTGAAACAGTAGGGGGATACACAGACACACAGTAAGGGATTCGAAAAAAAACATATAGAGAGATATTGAAAAACACATAGTCATTCACACATACAGGAACCTTAGAAATTAGACAGTGGGAGTTTGGATTCTTCTTGGTTTGCCATTGGACCTTTGATCACTGTTTCATTAGACTGGTTTTAAGTTCACAGAGATTTCTTCACATAGATTCTGGGGGTCGTTTATTCTGTTTGGCTAGAGCTGTTTGTCACTGTTTGGTCTATTTGCACACACACCAAAAAAGGCCAAGAAAAGCCAAATATACTAGAAAGAGATCGGAAGTTTCCTCTATACTGTACATCAATAAACTACTCTTACATCAAAGTGAAACGTCCGAAAATTAAAGAGACAAAAATAAAAAAGGATGTAATTAACAAAAAACTACAAAAATGCTTAAAACAACTCTCAACTGTCTCTGAATAATTATCGTCATCATCATAATAATCCAAATGCCACTGTTTCACGCTTTCAGCTCATCGCTTTCATGTTCACATTGTCCGGGTTACCTGACCCGACCCTGTTTGATCTTTATAGTATCATAGTGATTTGAGTTAAGTCCGGATGAATGTGTAATTAGTTTTTCATTATTTTTAACAATGGGTTTGGACTGTAACACTAATGAATTTTCAGAACTTTAGATAAATTTGGTTCTGTTTTCATGTTAGTAATAGATTCTTATGTTTAGTAGTATGTGGCTAACAATCAAAGAGTTAGTAGCTTGGGTTTAACGATTGTTAATATAATAGAGGGAGCATTCATTTGAAGGCTTAGTATACTTCTATTATGATAATGAAAAAACAGAGTTTCAATTGTTATTAAGGAAGATAATTTACAGCTAGGTTTTTTTGCAAAAATACAATAAGTGATCCATGAATTAGGCCATGAAGAGTTTGGTATGTGATAGGCTCAATCAGTTAGAGCAAAAGTGATTATGGGCTTTCGCCTTTATTTCGAGACCACAACACCCTCACTGCGTATAAGACAATGGATTATGTGGAAAAATAATCAATCAAAAAATGTTAGTTTGATGTATCTAGTTCGGAATTTACTAGGTTACTTGAGTAAATAACATCGCTTTAAATAGCAATTTGAATAAAATTAGTAACTAACGTTAGTGATGAACGTTAGCATGAAGTTCAAAATGACTTTGGTATTACACATAGTTAACTCCATCGGTACAACTCATCTAATACGGTCGGTTTAAATTAATTAGAGAATGGTTAGATGGTTCTGATATTTTGTCAAATTCGTACGTTATTTATAGTTTTTTTTTTAGTTTTAGTATTATTCCTTTGTAGAACAAGGCATAAAATAATTTCCTCTATGCAAGTTCGAGCGCAATTTCCGTTCACATTGATCTAATAACTAATAAGGGGTCCGAGCTTATAAACATGCAATAAATTAGGACCTTTTCTCTTTTATTTAGAGACGAACTTAGTAGAAAAAAATGTAGTCACTTTAGGATTGTCCTTTAAAATAAACGAGACGAGCCTCGCCAAAAATACACAATTGTGGGGCCCTCGAATAATTGTCATGAAAACTTAGATTTGGAAGGACCGTTTAGTGAATTTCACGGTCCTTTTTTTCCCAAAGTTAAATAGACGATAGACTCTTTAGGCACGATTTGAAATAAAAATTACTTTCCCCGAATACGGTCTGCAATATATGCTGACCCTAAATCTTGGCTTTAAACCGAAATACATTAGAGTCGTAGGCGCATCGGTTACGGCTACGTTTCGAAATGTGCTTTCAGAATGTCACAATTCTTACAAAACAAGAGCGAAGATTAAAAGCACATAATTAAAATATATAAAAGAATCAGACAGAAACAAAATTGCAATCGAGCGACCGTGCTAAAACTACGTAATCCGGGAGTGCCTAACACCTTTCTCCAAGTTAATGTAATTCCTTATCCAGGCTTCTAGTCTCGCAGCATCAGACATGTAGTCATAAATTTTCTGTCTCGGATTAAACCGTGACTTGGAACGCCATTATTTTTCCAAGTGGCGACTCGAATTTAATAAATTAATCCCGCCTCGATTGTCCTTTAATTGAAAACTCCTCGTACCCTCGCGTACGTAAAAGAGAGCGATGCCTCATGCACTACTGGTGAAGATTGGCCTCAGAACTTTGTTCGGGGTCTAAGAACTCGAGCTCATTTAAATTGTTGTTTTGTCTATATCTCGATTTTATTACATGCTTAATTAATGGCTACATGTCCACCGCTTTAATATTAGTTGGCACCACAGATACAAACCGCTATATGTTTACCGCTTGATATCAGCGGAATCAGTATATAAAATCGCGGCCGAAACCCGCTCTTCTTACCCCCGGGATGTGCTTACTGGTTGAGTCCCCTTTCTGTAAGTGTCAATACCAAAAATAAGCAAAAGAGGTGTGGATAAGCTACAAAGCCGCATCGATCCCGCGGGTCCCCGCACGTAGCTCCTCGCATCCGAGTCGCTGCTCACTGGCTACACCGTCTTAGCACCTACTCGAAAAGCATCAGGATATTGAGCCTCGATTCAGTGACGTTTATTTGCATCATCTCTCACTTGTGACTCAACACGGTAGTCGGGACTCAAAGTGTCGAGGGGCCTTTTCACTGGCAATATATCGTCTAAACGTGGATGATCGATCACTTATGTCGCCATCCGCAATTTACGAGGTAGTTCACCAAGAAAACTTGTAGTAAGACATTTCTCGCGACGGTCGTAGGGACAGCGAGTTGCCGAGGATCGACTGACGGATACGACTTTACTGGCGCTGATTGACCACAGCCATTGCATCAGAACGGACGTGAGTTGGCCATACCCGTGGAAGAAGCTCATATACGCATCAGCCATTGTAATCAGATGACAGCAATGGCCTCAACAACATCCACCTTACGCACTGTGTCGTAGTATTGAGACAACTTGGGACGATGCCAAATAATCCCAAAAGAACAAGACCTCAGCCCATATGTGGTTGAAATTGGACCGGGAGGACAGTTCCCTGAAGCACTGGTCCGAAAGACTTGAACGAGGTGTCGACACTAAAATAGACACTGGGCGCAGTACTCGCAGCCCGGCTACAGTATCGTCGGAATATCCCGCATGGTATAGTAGAGATCCGGAGCATCAAAGGCCCATAGATAGTTCCTCAGTGAGAGTTTGCTCGAGCGTCACGAGAACAATAGGACTCGTTGGCTAGAGAGGTAAGCCTTATAGAACAAAGATTAGCAGGATAGAGCAACCGACCCAAGAGCTCCAACTTGAAATTGGACGTGCAAACCGCCGCCAACCCAAGGAGATAAAAAGAAGTTGGCACAAGAAATGACTTTCTACGAGAGCTCAACCAGCAAACTAAAAAGGATGTCGACAGACAACTGAGGAGTCTTCAAGCGTCGATGTCCAAAGAGAATTGGAAGAGTCCAAAGCTCCAAACAACGCAGGGATCCGAGGACGAGTCGAAAGCCCAGACATCAACATGCACTTCACCTACAACCGGTGGAAGAGGATTACACCGAGATCATCACTAGCTTAAGGAAGCAAACGTTATCCTCGGTGGAACGAAGCTAAACAAGCTCCAGATGCTAGTAATGTACTCCGACCGTTGTCACAACTCGACGGCTCGACTCGCAAGCAACAAACAGACAGCCCTAGACTCAAGTTACCAACAACGCTCAAAGATCGGGGCGAAAACCAGCAGATAGAGCGGCTATTCGGAGAAAGGGACATGATCAAGGACAGAATTTGAGAAATCGGGCACTATGTCACCACGAAGTTGCTCAGCTTAGCAACAAATGCCCCGCACTCCGACCTTTTTTTGCTTCAATTACGGGCTATGTTCATCTGATCATGGAAGAATTAAGGTGACTGGACAAGGACCTCACACCAGTGCCCGCGGCAAGGCCGAACGATGCTTCGCGGGCCCCCAGGAATTTTAGAGCAGCAGACTTTTGATTGAAAATGTATTTTTGAAATATTGGTTCAAGCCAGTTGGCATGTTATTTTACGTTTTCGAGTCAAGCATTCCTTTTATGTTGTAAGATCCGTTTTGTAACTTTAAGGTTTTATTTGATATGAAAGCTACCGAATTTTGCCACAATCCTGTTACCAGAACTACGCTCGGTCCTGATTCACGCGGGGTCGTGATACGTAGGCAATCCACATAAGATTCGCCCACCACTAAAAAGAAAGAAAAAGAATCCAAAGGTTAAATAACAATAAATGCTAGCAAAGATAGTCGAAAAAAAAAGGGAAAAAGAAAAGAGAAAGAAAAAGTGCAAAATAGATCAAGTTATGAGTACATGTAGAAACGGTTATTTGGTTAGGAGCGCATTCAACGTGCTATAACATATCTCTCAAACTCAGTGAACTAACAAGTTTGTTGTATTTCAGCAAAGTTTAGCAAGCTTGTTCGATGTAATATATCAGCTGCACCATACCATTGTATTAGATCCAAAGTGACCGATTACACTAAGACATGTCTAGTTCGGCAAGAGTCTCGAGGAAGAAAAACCCGAGCTACAAATCATTCGCCAACTCAATACCGTTTAAAACAATGATAACAGAGATGACTCGCTCGCTGGGGAATGTGTTCACCAAACCGGCCTTACTTCGCTCGCGCTCCGAACATCCGCCCATCGATCCTTCGACAAGCCCCCCGATCTATCATACTTTCACGGGGAAAACCCATATGCCACCCACATTCCACCAACCAAACCAAATCCTCCTCAGCCACCCTTATTTTATGCACTTCCACCGTCCTTCGCAAAGTGCCGACAACGAGCCGTATGTTTCGGCACTCACGACAACTCTACTATCCTCCGCGAAGCTCACTAGTGGCTCTCGAACCACAATCACATACACCCCATTGGGATAATCCGACAGAACCGGAAAAGCACTTCCAAAGTTTGAACACGAGGAAGTTGTCGAAAGTTGAAAGCTCCGGAGCAGCTCCTTCAGAACAGCGCACTGGTCAGGCAACTGTCAGCTACGCTCATAGTGATCTCGTGTCCATTTCCTGACGTCCAGCCTGCTGCATAGGTTTAAGATGCGCCAACTCGACCTCATACGAGGGCACGCGGACCCAGCAGTCTCACCTCGCGAGTTCTTCGTAGAAGAAATGCAGAGGGGCCGAGTGACTGGGACGAGCTTTCCGATAGCTTACTTTCGGTCGTAGTCCCGAGATCTCGCACCGAGCCGGTACTACCAGGACAGATCCCAGCAGATGGTTTACGCGGGATGATTTGGCTCAGGTTATCGGCCAGTTCCAAGACAATCTTGAAATAATCCCCGACCGCCTATCATTGCTAAAATTGTAGGCTCGCCATGAAAGCCTGGTGAATTTGCTTCGTCGTATGGAATATGCACCGTGGTAGATCCGCCTAGCGAGAAAGCGAGATGCGTGATTACTTGCAGTATATTAGACTAACCTACTTGTGACATCCGGCAACGTCCGTAGGCAACTCATTCATCGAGGTGATAAAATCGTGGGGCATGATCGATAAGGTTCGAAGTGCCAACAAGATCACGAGCCACTCAAGCATCGAAAGCCACCACTCAAGTTATCCAACGTTGGCAACCGTAGTGAGCACCGGGGAAAAGAGGAGAGAGAAGGCAGCCGTCGAGTCCGGGATGGTTCGTAAATGAGTCCCCGCACCCCAATATAGCCCACCCCGACCTCACTCACCAAAATTACCTCCACAACCCATATAACCACCCGCAACATATTATCCCGCACCCGATCCCCATTTCACTCTGTCCACCACGCACAACCCTATTCTGCACCCCCCGTTCATGCACCGTGGCGTGCACCAAACCCCCAGTACAATCATCCACCCCCAAGAGCTTACAGAAACCCCGCGGGCGCGAGTTTCCGTCCAAACCAGGCATTCAGGGGCGACAAGGCGCCGAGGCCAAAGACTTTCACCCCTTGGGAGAACCTTACACTAGTCTCATCCCACCGAGCAAGCATAGTAGGTTGCTGAATCCTGTGCAAGCGCCACGCGAACCCTCTTCCGAAGAATCTGGACCATTCAAAGAATCAGCGTCACCGCCGGGATGTCCGGACACGATACGAAACAGTGCTGTCGAGGTTAAGCATGCCATCCAGAGCTCATCGACACTCGGCAGATCGAGGTCCAGCACTCAATGTGAGCCCAACATCAACTGTGATCCGCCTCAACTCATCATGAGACCAATACGATCGAGTTAGGGTACATGGCGGAGAGAAGGCGAGAGTAGTGTTCTCTCGATCGCAATGATGATTAAGTCCAGCGGGTAGGAACGAGAAGAGGGCCAAGTCTTACTGAGTCACCCACTGCAAGTAAGTGATACACCAGTGAGACCTCAAGCTAGGAGAGTTAAGGCAGAACGAAGCACCGCTAAGTCGGGGAAGCCAAGATATTGTACCGTAGGCAGATCAAGCCTATCTTTGATAAGAAGCAGAGGCTTCAATGGATCCTTTCATCATCCAAACGGCAACACAGCTGCCAGTAACTGATAGTCGTGGTCGCCTCCGTGAATTATGCTGCGACTACAACGACCTACAAAGGAAAGGAAGCAGAGAGAAGCTTATGAAGCCTGGTGGTTGACCCGCTTGGAGATGTCTTGCCTCATGGAATTGAGAAGACCACTTCCGCAAGATTGAAAAGCCGTGAATCGTATGAAGAGGCGTAAGAATCTTGAAAAGATGAAGTTCGATGACTACTCATTCTGCAGTTAGCTACAAGACTCCAAGAAATATCATGTTATCCTTGCTGTACATTCTCAAGAACATCGGCAAGTATCGATGAAAGTCTCGAATGGAGGCACATGTACCGTGATGAAATCTCAGTGGTAGCCATCTGGAGAAGATCACCAATAGGATCTTCAAAGCGAATCGGATCACCTACCGATGATGAGTTGCTCGAGGAAGGCACCGAGCACAACAAGGCTTTATATCTTACGGCAAAGTGCGAGGAGTCGGTGGTTACCAAAGTCCTTGTCGATACTGGGTCCAGTGCTAACATTTGTCCTCTCTCTACACTGGACAAACTGAAAGTAGACATCGGCAGGGCACGCAAGAACAGCATATATGTGTTCGAGGGTTTGACTGAGGAGGCAAAGTCACGGTCAGGCATACATGAGCACTGCTAACTCGATCGATCGGGGCCAGAGCGGAGTTCACCACTAGAATTCCAGGTGCCTGGACATGGTGGTGTCATATAACCCTCATAGGCGACCATGGATCCATGCTGCAAAGACGGTGCCTCATCCAGCCTACACCAACTCGCCAAGTTCGAGCGGGACCAACCGCGGGATCGTCGTCCACCGAGAGAACCATCTCACAACCGGCACCATCATTCCCTTGTCGAAACAGGGTAAGACGTCACGTGGCATATACGGAGTCCGCATGTGGTGTCCGCCGAACCGAAGTTCCGGTATGCAGGAATGCATTCCCGATGACTGGACATTACCGCAGGTGTCATGGTGGCTCATGAAAAGTTGAGACACGGTTTCATACCACCCGCAGGTCGCGGCTCATCGCCCGCAAGGAATCATACAACCGGGATCAGTGGTCGAAAATGTGGGAACCTTCGCTTGGGATTCCACCCAACATCAGAGGACACCCGGCGAGCAAAGAGGAGTAAGCATAGACATGGGTGCTCCCGCAGCCTCGCTCCACGCCTCTTTCCCAATCTTTTGTCGTGTCCGATGCAAGTAGACATCCAACTTATTGAAGCATTCTGGCCCCACGACTTCAGTTGCAGGTTAAGAGTTCTTCAGTGAAGTTTCGAGGACCTATTCACGTGATGTATGTATGCTCGGGAGATCGTGAAGGATCCTAGACCATGCCGAGATACAATTCTGTGGGACCAAAGGCAAACCGATTAACCGGATAAGTTACTCTCTCTCGTCCCATGAGTCTTGTAGTTTTGTCTCTGGATTGTTTTTCTTTCGAAATTTTATGTTGGGGGTTGTCCCCGGAGTAAAATCCAGTTATTTTTAGTTCATTTTTGATTTAAGTTTGCGGTTTGTTTTCCCTTGTACAGTTCCCATTTAATGAAATTTGATTCCCTTCGTGTCTAATTTTGTTTATTTTTCCTTCTTTTTACTTTTTCGAACAGCTCTTCTTGCAATTGATCTTAATGATATGGTGTGCTATGAAGATTAACCAACCCGGCTCCAGAAAGTCAATTCGTGTTTGGAATAGTAACTGATGAAATGTATGAAGTACGATAGAGTGAGCGGCACGGCGATGATACGAAGCCGGTAGAGAAATCGGCAATAATTGTCACTTCGAGGAAAACCCAAACCGAATTTAAACGATACTGAGTTAACCTAGGGAATGCGGATGACGTCAAAGAAACCCAAATAATGTCCATATTGAACCCAATCCGAGAGAAGAGTTGATCAAAACACTCACGGAGTTTAAAGACATTTTCGCATGGTCGTACGACGACATGCCGAGACTCAGCACTGATCTAGTAGTTCATAAATTACCCACCGATCCGCGCATATCCTCCGTCAAGCAAACTGCGTGAAATTCAAGACGAGACGATGCAGTGAAGATTAAGGGAGGAAGTAACCACAGCAGCTAGAAGTAAAAGTCATCTGCGGTCACTCGATTACTCTAATGGTCAAGCAACGTAGGTACCTGGCACAAAGAAGACGATTTGAAAGATCGAGCATGCGTGACTATCGCAATCTCACACAGGGCGCAGTCTAAGGATATTTCCCACTTCCCAATATCCACATCCTAACTGATAATTGCGCCGTGACGCGAACCGGATCCTTTGTGGATCATAGTGGATATCATCGGGATTAATGCGATGTTATGACGGATAAGTACTACTTATCACACCGCGAACTTATCACACCGAGCGATGCTGCTTTGTCTGAAGAATGCGGCAACGCAGTACGAGGGCGACGACTACTGGTATTCCATGACATGATACACAAAGAAATTGAAGTGCGGCACGCGGACGATGTGATCGTGAAACTGCCAGACGCTACAGACTACGTTGCCGACTCACTGCAGCTTTTCAAAGACTCGAGGCGACGACATCGCTTAATCCCGCCAAATGCGCATTCCTGGAGTTCCATCGTGACAGTTGCCAGATTCATCGCATGCACTATGCGGCATTGAGTCGGGACCCATCCAAAATCAAGTCCATTCATGAGTTAGCCCCCGCCAAAGAATAAACAATGAGGAATGTATCTGCTGTAAGCGTCAATTACATCAAGAGGTTTATTGCCCAGTTCCACGGTGAACCTGTGGAACCCATATTCGGCCTATTGAAGAAAGACGCGCATAGAATGGATTCGACAGTATCGTCGTGAAGCATCTGACCTAATCAAGTGGTATCCACTAAATCCACCTGCGACTAGTTCCTACCAATCAACGTGCACTTCGATTCTTTATCCGACTTGTTCAGAGAATTGCGCTCGCCGCCGCGATCGGTGCAGCATGATCTCATCGGCATGAAGGAACGGGCCATTTACTACCCCAGGAAGAATTTACAACCACGAGGTCAAGTACACTCATCTCGAAAAGACATGTGCGCCCCGACTTCGGTAGCCCAAAAGTTGAAAATTACTTGTCTTCCACACCACTTACCCTCATCTCGCGTCCGGATCCGTTGAAGTATATTTTCCGGAAACCTATGCCTAGAGAGGTTAGCAAAATGGAAAATATTACTTACGAGTTCGACATCATACACGTGATGAGGACGGCTATGAAAGCCCAAGCCTTAGCCGATCACTTGGTTGAGAATCCTATTGATGATGAATATGAACCTTTAAGGATGTATTTTCCTGATAAAGAAGTGTTGCATATAGATGAGTTGGAATTGACCGGGGAACCGGGATGGAAACTTTTCTTTAATGGAGCTGCAAACGCAAAATGAGCAGTACTTGTCTCTGAAACAGGACATCATTATCCTGTTACGGCTCAACTACGTTTCTATTGTACCAACAACATGGTTGAGTAAGAAGCATGCATTTTGGGGTTGCGGTTAGCTATGGACATGGATTTCCAGGACGTCTTAGTCTTAGGAGACTCGGACCTTCTGGTACATCAGATTCAAGTAGAATGGGAAAAACGGGATATGAAGCTTATACCATATCATCAATATTTGCATGATCTGAGTAAGAGATTCCGATCAGTGGAGTTTAGACATATCCCAAGAGTGCGTAATGAGGTTGCCGATGCTTTGGCTACTTTAGCATCAATGTTGCATCACCCAGACAAATTCCATGTTGACCCGTTACGTATTCAGGCTCGTGATCAACATGCTTATTGCAACATGATAGAGGAAGAGATGGATGGTGAGCCATGGTTCTATGATGTCAAGGAGTACCTCAGGATGGGTATATACCCGGAGCAGGCCACCGGAGGTCAAAAAGAGCAATTTGGTGATTGTCAAATGGATTTTTCCTCAGTTGAGGAGTGCTGTACAAAAGAATACCAGATTTGGGTTTGCTTAGATGTATAGACGTTGGTCAAGCTGCGACGGTGATGACAGAGGTACATTCTGGAGTATGTGGGCCCCATATGAGTGGATATGTATTGGCAAAGAAGATCCTTCGGGCAGGATACTATTGGCTTACTATGGAGCGTGATTGTATTAGTTTCGTGCAAAAATTCCATCAGTTTCAGATACAAGAAGATCTGATTCATTCTCTGCCAACAGAATTACATACGATGTCAGCACCTTGGACATTTGTTGCATGGGGCATGGATGTCATCGGACCAATTGATCTGGCAGCTTCCAATGGCCATAGGTTCATTCTGGTAACAATTGACTATTTCACCAAATGGGTTGAAGCTAAAACGTTCAAGTCAGTGACCAAGAAGGCAGTGGTGGATTTTGTGCATTCCCATATCATCTGTAGATTTGGGATCCCAAAGGTGATCATCATGGATAACAGTGCCAATCTTAACAGTGGTTTGATGAACGAAGTATGTCAACAGTTTAAGATTACACACCGCAATCCCACACCATATCGTCCCAAAACGAATGGAGCAGTTGAAGCAGCCAACAAAAATATAAAGAAGATATTGAGGAAGATGGTAGAAGGATCCAGGCAATGGCATGAAAAGTTACCATTTGCACTGTTGGGTTATCACACTATTATTCGTACTTCAGTAGGTGCAACTCCTTATTTTTTGGTATACGGAACTGAAGCACTGATACCAGCAGAGGTCAAAATTCCCTCCCTTCGGATAGTCGCTTAGGTTGAGATTGATGATGATGAATGGGTCAAAGCTCGATTGGAACAATAAAGCTTGATTGACGAAAAGAAATTGGCAGTGGTATGTCATGGCCAATTGTATCAAAAGAGAATGGCAAGAGCATATAATAAGAAGGTATGTCCCAGGAAATTTGAAGTGGGACAGCAAGTGTTGAAATGAATTATGCCACATCAGGCCGAAGCAAAGGGTTAGTTTGCCCCGAATTGGAGAGGGTCATTTATTGTGACTAGGGTGTTATCCAATAGTGCTCTATGTCTGACAGATATCGAGGGAAGATGAATCGATATGGCTATCAATTCTGACGCAGTCAAAAGATATTATGTATAATTGTTGATTATTTGTTTGTTTGTTTGTACTTGGTATTTGGCATTTTTCGGAGAATGAAATGACAGAGGCAATTTTTCTACTACCCAAACACTTTAACCTTTGTTTCCCCATTTGAGCCTTAATTATTCTTTCATATACCCTCTTTCTGAATCATCAAGGAAGATGTGTAACAGAATAGAAAAAGAAACAAAGAAAAAAAAATACAAGAAAAAGTGAACTACGTTCGACCTGATTCCTCAAGAAGGATACGTAGGCGCCACACGGCTCGGTCATAATAAAATAAAAATCAAAGATCCCCCAAGCAACAAAACTGGGGCAGAAGACATTGTTTCGTTTGAAAGATAGTGTGGATCCCGAAAGTTGTAATAAGCTAACCGCTGAGGTTAAACCCCTTTCTTCAGCCTCACGCACAGAAACCACATTAAGAACCAGAAAGACCTCTCGATCAGTATTTGAGAAGTGCCAAGTCATGTGAATGGAAGCCAAAAGTAACATCCCGACCCTCGATCGAATCCAGGATGCACAAGCCGAAAGGGGATAACGCTCTAGAGGGAATCTCAGGGGTGATACCCTGCCGCAGGGAAAGAAAGCATAAATGAGAGAGTCTTAACGGTGAAAACCCTTGCGGGCACCTTAAGGCGGAAGAAGTTGAGAGAAGTAAAATGAGAGAGTCTTACGGTGAAAACCTTTACGGGCACCTTAAGGCGACGGGAGACAGAGAGAAATGAGAGAATCTCATTAGTGAAAACCCTCGGAAGGGCACTGTGAGGTGACAGGGCGAGATGGTTACAAGATGTCTGCATGAGACAAGGTTTGGACATCCGTTTACCTCTAGCAGAATGCGGCATCGGAAAGTGATTGACATGAATAGACTGGGTAGTTTAATCTCAAAGGCGCGGCATAACCATTGGATCAGTCACACATTCAGATAAGTTTTCCTATTTTTGAGTTCAGAAAAGTTTTCCTTTCCTTTTGTCATTTGCGGTCAGCATTCTTTTTCTTTTCTTTCGTTTTCGAAAATTGATTTTTCAAAGCTTACTACCAAGTCTCCAAAGCAGTATAATGAAAATGAATAGGCATGGAACGAGGCAATAAGGCAGAAGTCGTTCCGATATTAAGATTAGAACGACAGGCTGATTAGAAGGTTCACAGGAATTATGAAGTATGATGGACACATAGGGCACGTCCGGAAGATGATTTCTCACAACAGATCACCGGCTAAAAAGAGTCGGATCAAACCAAAGATTGGAATAAAAGGAAAGATGAGAGGTCGTTCGTGGAAAGAGCATCGTCCCCAGCAAGCATCAACGTCGCCCTCGAAGTTCGATAGAGGCCAAGCAGCTGAAAGAGAAAAGAAAATGGCCTCAACAAGAGTGGCACGACCACTCACCGTATTTTGAAACTAACAATTTTTCTTTGATTTAAAAGCCAGAAAAGAGGGTTCGTACAAGTAGGCATACCGTCCGTGTTTATCAATCCGCAGTAAAATTTTCCTCGTGTAAAATTCTTCTCGGAAAGCAAGACTCGTAGGATAAGTGGTGAAAGCAACACAAGATTTCTGAAGTACCACTCCGAGGTAATAGTTTCGAGAAGGCCGATGACACGACGGGGCATATTCGAGTTGGTATCACCTCATAGCTAGTGAAAATAAAACAATGTATTTGAGTATTCCTCTGTGGCAGCACATCCCATAACTTGTTCGAGGAGGCAAAGCGCGAGTCCCAGAGGAGGTATGGGAATAAGGAAGAGAACTGAGAAGGTATGAACAAAGCATACTTCCTCACAGAAGATCATCCCCAAGAAAGTAGCAAAGTTCCAAAATACCTCAACAGCCCGTAATAGAAAAGTAATACGACCCAGGGAAGGCAATTCCAAGACAGATTAATTCAGAAGAGAAGTCCGAGAGGCAATGCAAGAAGAAGGAAATGGTACAAGCGGCAAAGGAAGGTAATCAAGATAGGACGTAATCACACAGTAGCAATCTGTCTGTGAGTCTCACTTGAGAATTGGAGCAGGGTGATTTTATTTTGCAACAGTGATTGAGTGGTGGAGTCCGCTCGGGAGAACGGAGTGGCGACGCACCTTTGCAAGCGACACTGAGTCGTGAGCCCGCCCGGAGAATGGAGTGGTCGATTAATCTGAGTAGCATCGAAGTCGCCGTGAGCCCGCCCGAGAACGGAGTTGGCGATTAATTTCGAAGTAAGAATTGAAGTCAGTAGAGCCCGACGGAGAACGGAGTGGCGATTTACTCTTGAGTAGTGATTGAAGTCAGGAGCCCGCTCTGGAGAATGAGGAGCGATTCGACCCCAGAAGAAAGAATTGAAGCCGGTGAGCCCGCCCGGAGAATGGGAGGCACATTTTATTTTCAAGGTTTTTCTGTCGCCGTGAGCCCGGCTGAGAACGGAGTGGCGATTTAATTTTGAAGCAATAATTTACAGTCGTGGGAGCCCGCCCGGAGAACGGAGTGGCGATTTAATTTTGAGTAGTGATTGAAGTCGTGGAGCCCGCCTGGAGAACGGAGTGGCGTTTACTTTGACACAATCGGGCGCAATCGTCGCAGCCCTACCGAGAACGGAGCGGCGATTCGATTTTGAAGCAGCGATTAAAGCCGGTGAGCCCGCTCGGAGAATGGAGAGCGATTTAATTTCAGAACCCGCCTAGAGAACAGAGGAGCCCGCCGGAGAATGGAGTGGCGATTAATTTTATAGGTGATCGGGTCAGTGGAGCTCCGTCTGGAGAATTCGAGGACGATTTAATTGCGGTAGCGAATTAAAGTCGCGAGTCTCCGTCGAGAACGGAGTGACGTTTTATTTTGAAGTAGTGATTGAAGTCAGGAGCCCGCGACCGGAGAATGGAGTGGCGATTAATTTTGAAGCGCGAATCGAAGCTCGTGAGCCCGCCCTCGGAGACACGGAACAGAGGCATTTATTTCAATTTTTAGCAATCGTGAGCCCGCCTGGAGAACTGGAGGACGATTTTATTTTTGTGCAGTAGTTGAAGTCGTGGAGCCCGCCCGGAGAATGGAGTGGCGATTATTTTTAGGTAGTGGTTGAAGTCAGGGAGCCCGTATCGGGAGAATGGAGTGGCGCATCTATTTTAATTCTGTCGAGGAAAGTCAGCCGATCACTGCAAATCTCCGATGTTAATCCAAGTCATCAAGACAGAGGGAGAACAAGTGATCGAACAGATAGATTCAGATTGCGAAGGAGAATAGGTACAAAAAGATCAGTAAAGAAGAAACAACGAGTCGGAGTTCGGGCAATCAAGATAGGGCCGAAATAACAATCGCGAAGTAGTAATAAGCATCTGAGAGAACACCAAGTCGACAGTGATCGCGTCGAAGGAACTGACCAGCTCGTGCGCTTAAAAAGGATAGATAAGAGACCTTGTAGTACCGTGAACTTAGTCTAGCTTGTTTGTGTAGCTTATACTGTGTAACGTTGAGATCGCAAGCCTGCAATTGGTAAGCACAAGAATAGCGAACGAAGAAAGAATAATCGAGATCGCAATGTTATCGCAGGTCCCAGCTACCAAAACTTCCCAACCAACATTGACTAGATTCCTTTTTAGCCAGGGATATGTAGGCAACCTCTGAAGCAGGGTGTGGTCAAAGCTTTTCAAAATGCTTCACAATGGAATAATCGAACGGGTAAAAATTATTCATAGTTGCTCACTTATCTTTGCACTGAAACTCTTCGTGTCCCCGAGCAAAGAGGGGCAGCTGTGAGCACGTGATTTTTACTCTACACATGAGTTATTCCTATAAAATTCAAAATAAATGATTTTTCATTACTTTTAAATTTTTGTGTGAATTTTGTGTTAATTGTTTTGCATGTTATTTGTGTGTGATAAATGAAAATACAAAAATTGCATCTTTAGGAAATTAATTCTTTTTCTAACAAATTAAAGAAAAAATCAAAAAAAAACAAATTAGTTAGCCCTTAAATTGAAAATTGTCAAAAAGAGGTAATTAGTTTAATTTTCAATAAGCTTCAAATAATTACAAAATAAAAAAAAATAGAAAAAAAATAATACAAAAGAATAAAATACAAAAAATAGATATAAGAGTTATAATACTAGGAAAATACAAAGAGCAAAAGGACTTGGGCCAAATGAAATCATCCGCCCCAATCCTGCCGGCCCAAGTCGTCCTACCCCTCAGCGGCCCAAATGACACCCCAGCCCAATCCCTTTGTCCAGAACCGGTCCAGTAGAGCTTTAATCACAGCCGTATAATTCAATCAATCCAACGGCTGAAATCAACCTCTGTATTTTGGTATAGCAAAACACCCCAAACCCTTACCCCCCCGTTTCATTCGCCCAAACAGACCCCTCTTCATCTCTCAAGCCTCATCTCTTTCAGAGATGAGGAACCCTAGCCGCCACCGCACCCCACCGCCCTTAGGCCGGCGGCAACGACGCCAATGACCGCCAAAATCACACCCCTAAACCACCCCGACGCCTCCTCTCCAAATCCATCCTCCTTTAACTTCGAATCTCTCTAAGCCGCTTCGAATCTCCAATTGAAGTCTCGAGCAAAACCTAAACCCATTCCAATCAACCCCAAATTCACACCAATCACTCCTTATACCTCCCTCATGCCCCGTATAACGTTGGTTTGGTTCGAATTTAACCAGAAATGCTCGAACCCCAATTTGAGCCTAAGAACCCTAGAAATGGCGGATTGTGGAATTTGTCCGAACTAATGAAGATTTGGGGTCTAATCGACCTTAGTCGAAGTGCTCGCATTTGAGAGAACTCGACTAAGGTCCGTTCGACCTCAAAAGCGTTTGAATCCAAGAACAAATCCGAGTTATCTACTCTTTGAGTCTCTAAGGTAAAACTTTCCTTTTTCATTATTCTATTCACTTATGTTAATATCTGTTGTTTGTTTAAATTAAATTTCGTTGATTTATCGAATTTTTCTTAATGTTTCTGTTCTCCTCCTCCAAGGCCTTTTATTTGGCCCGTATTTGTTGTTGTTGTGATTTCCTGGAGTGTATTCGCTATTAGAATGAACATTCGACTCGAGTTAACAATCGTCGAATGATTGAATCCCCTATTTTCCGAATCTGTCCGAATTTGTCGAGTCACTGTTTCTATTTGATTGACTGTTATTAATTGTGTGTATTACAATCGATTGGTCGAACATCGTCGATTAGTTATATAAGTCTCTTTGCTTAGAACAATGGGGCACAATGCTAGTTAAAACTGACAAATTTCCATCTGGAGTATGGTTTTGAACTTAAGTCTAATTTTTGTTTGGAATTAGGAAGTTGAATTGATTATAGCTAAAGTTCTAATGGGATTACAGAATATTAGCTAGGGACTTGGGAAAAACCTAAAAATTGGTTAGTTTAAACATTCTGCCATCAACATTCTGGCATGCCCTCAATGTAGTTAATTAAGTACAAAGTCAGAGTTAATAAGGGATCCAGATCAAACAACATTATATGTAAACCTTTAGATTTTAAGTAGTTGGGCATTAAGTAATAGGAAATGAGAAAACAACTCTAAAGCTGAAAATGTGCAATGCACATGGGGTTAGTGGAACCTGCTATAGCAGGGTATCCCCACTATTGTACTGCAGGCCAGCGGTTTAATTAAAGAAAAACCCACACTCAGACAAATTCGAGTGGGAAGAAGGCAGACAGGGGATGGGCAGGGCCTTAGTTTAATCTTCTGGCCATCCAGGGTTGAAGGTTTTTGGCTATAAGTATATCATTAATCAGACACTCTGGGATAGAGACAGACACTCTGGAGAGACATAGACACACATACAAAGATATAGCTAGAGAGAGCTGGGAAGTATAGACTGAAGTTACTGTTTCATTGGCTTTTGGTTACTGTTTCGTTTCGTTTGTTGGTTGCTGCAGTCTTGTTGTCATTCTTTGCTACTGCTGTTGATTGGGCTTTGACATTGGTTGTGGTGGTGTTGTGTTACTACTAGGTTAATTTTTGATTATTGTTGTCGACTGTGCTGCTGGTCCGGGGATTCCTTTTCTGTTACTGTTTGTGGTTGATTCTGCTGTGGTTTCTACTGTGTCACTGCTGCTGAGTGTTGCTGTTGTTGTATTGCTACTGCATTACTACTGCTGATTGCTCCTTTCCTTCTTCTTTGTCATCATCCAGGTACTTCTCCTGTCCATGTTGAACTAGATAGACAGTGTAAACACTGCTCTACGGGAGTAAATTGAAGTGACGATTCCCCTTTTATGGATCTCTTTCAGCTTACTGTTTTCATTTGCAAACTGATGTCAATTTAAGAAATATGTGATGAAGTTCGAACTTTATAGTATCATAGTGATTTGAGTTAAGTCCGGATGAACGTGTAATTAGTTTTTCGTTATTTTTAACAATGGGTTTGGACTGTAACACTAATGAATTTTCAGAACTTTAGATAAATTTGGTTATGTTTTCATGTTAGTAATAGATTCTTATGTTTAGTAGTATGTGGCTAACAATCAAAGAGTTAGTAGCTTTGGTTTAACGATTGTTAATATAATAGAGTGAGCATTCATTTGAAGGTTTAGTATACTTCTACTATGATAATGAAAAAACAGAGGTTCGATTGTTATTAAGGAAGATAGTTTACAGCTAGGTTTTCTTGCAAAACACAATGAGTGATCCACGAATTAGGCCATGAAGAGTTTGGTATGTGATAGGCTCAATCAGTTAGAGCAAAAGTGATTATGGGCTTCGCCTTTATTTCGAGACCACAACACCCTCACTGCGTATAAGACAATGGATTAGGTGGAAAAATAATCAACCAAAAAATGTTAGTTTGATGTATCTAGTTCGGAATTTACTAGGTTACTTGAGTAAATAACATCGCTTTAAATAGCAATTTGAATAAAATTAGTAACTAACGTTAGTGATGAACGTTAACATGAAGTTCAAAATGACTTTGGTATTACACATAGTTAACTCCATCGGTACAACTCATCTAATACGGTCGGTTTAAATTAATTAGAGAATGGTTAGTTTGTTCTGATATTTTGTCAAATTCGTACGCTATTTATAGTTTTTAGTTTTAGTATTATTCGTTTGTAGAACAAGGCATAAAACAATTTCCTTTATGCAAGCTCGAGCGCAATTTCCGTTCACATTGATCTAATAACTAATAAGGGGTCCGAGCTTATAAACATGCAATAAATTAGGACCTTTTCTCTTTTATTTTAGAGACGAACTTAATAGAAAAATGTAGACACTTTAGGATTGTCCTTTTAAAATAAACGAGACGAGCCTCGCCAAAAATACACAATTGTGGGGCCCTCGAATAATTGTCATGAAAACTTAGACTTGGAAGGACCGTCTAGTGAATTTCACGGTCCTTTCCCAAAGTTAAATAGACGATAGACTCTTTAGGCACGATTTGAAATAAAAATTACTTTCCTGAATACGGGTGTGCATTTATGCGACCCAAATCTTACTCTCGGCGAAACTGAAATACATTAGAGTCGCAGGCGTACTGGTTACGGTGCGGCTCGAAATGTGCTTTCGTAACGTCGCAATTCTTCTAAAAATAAGAGCGGAGCATTAAAAGCACATAATTAAAATATATAAAAGAATCAGATAGAAACAAAAATTGCAATTGAGCGACCGTGCTAAAACCACGGAAATCCGGGAGTGCCTAACACCTTCTCCCGGGTTAATAGAATTCCTTATCCAGGTTTCTAGTTTCACAGATTGCATTACAGAGTCATAAATTTCCTCGGTTCGGGATTAAACCGGTGACTTGGGACACCATTATTTTCTCAAGTGGCGACTCTGAATAATTAAATAAATTGATCCCGTCTCGATTGTCCTTTAATTGGAAAAACTCCCTTGTGCCCTCGCGGGTACGGAAAAAGGAGGTGTGACAGTACCTTCTCTAAGTACTATTGCATTTGTGCTTCCCTGGCTATATAAGTCCCCCAACATTTGATTAACTACGAGCTATGAATCACTTTTAATTACAATTTGATTAATTTTGATTTCTCGTATAAGTTTGTTGCATTTTAAATACTACTGCATTTGTGCTTCCCTGGCTGTATAAGTCCCTAGCATTTGATTAACTATGAGCTACGAATCACTTTTAATTACAATTTGATTAAATCCGAGTTCTCGTACTAGTTTTAAACCTGCAATTACAGCTTCATACTCTGCTTCATTGTTTGTTATGGAATGACACTTAATGACTTGTCGAATGGTTTCACCCGTAGGTGGTAGCAAAATAATTCCTAAGCCTACACCCTTCACATTAGATGAACCATCAGTATATTAGGTCCAAATTTCTGGATTAGATCCGTTGAACACATGCAATTCTTTTTCTGCTTCCAATTGCATTCCTTGGCTAAAATCAGTCACAAATCTGCTAACACTTGAGATTTTATCGCGGTTCTAGGCTGGTATGTAATGTCATATTCACTTAATTCTATAGCCCATTTGGCTAACCTACCCGACAACTCATGCTTGTGTAATGTATTGCGTAATAGATAAGCAGTTACTACAATAATAAAATGTCATTGAAAATAAGGCCTTAGTTTCTAGATGTCATGATTAGTGCAAGTGCAAGCTTTTCTAATTAAGGAACCCACATCTCCGCATCTAATAAAGATTTGATGGCATAATAAATCAGAGACTTTTTACCTTGATCTTCATGAACTAACACAACACTTACCGCTAGATAGCAAGGTAGATGAGCAACCTTTCCCCAACTTTTGGTTTGGCGAATAATGTCAGATTTGATAAGTATGTATTCAAATTTTTGATTGCCTGGTGACATTCCTCAGTCCATTCGAACTGATCTTGCTTTTTAAGAGCTGAAAAGAATTTAAAGCACTTTTCTGATGATTTGGAAACAAATTTCCCTATGGCTGCAATTCTTCCTGTCAACCTCTGTACTTCTTTTTTTACTTGTAAGCATGTTGGATTTCTTAAATGGCCTTAATCTGTGCGGGGTTCACTTCAATACCACGGTTAGAAACAAGAAAACCCAAAAACTTACCTGATACAAAACCAATTGCACAATTGTCAGGATTTAATTTCACATTGAACTGTATCAGACATGTGTTGTATATGATTCTTGATTGTTGGGATTTGACTAACATATCATCTATATCGACTTCCATGGTTTTCCCTAAATGTTCTTTGGATATTTTGGTCACCAACCTTTGGTATGTGGCACCTTCATTTTTTAGGCAAAATGGCATTACTTTATAACAATAAGTCCCCTATCTATTATAATGAAGTTTTTTCCTCATCTAAAGGATCCATTTTGGTTTGAGTATATCCTGAATATGCATCTAAAAATCTTAAAAATTCATGCCCTACAGTTGCATCAATTAGTTGATCTATATGTGTTAATGGAAAAGAATATTTAGGACAAGCTTTGTTAAGGTTTGTATAATCTACACAAACTCTCTATTTACCATTCTTCTTCATTACTGCAACAGTATTGGTTAACCAGTTAGGATATTTTACTTCACGGATATACCTAATTTTTTAATAATTTTTGAACCTCATCTTGATCACCTGATTTTTGGAAGTTCCTTGCTTTCTCTTCTTTTGTTTGACAGGCGGATATGATGGGTCTTCATTTAATTTGTGAGTCATTACCTCTAGAGGTATTCCTGTCATATCAGAATGGGGCCAAGAGAAACAATCCATGTTAGTTTTCAAAAATTCAATCAACTTACCTTTCATGTCCTAGCTAGGATTGACCCCTGCGTAGACTTTCCTTTCAGACCATTGTGTGGATAACACTACAACCTCCAGTTCTACAATTATTGTTTTGACATTTTCATTTTCCTCCGGCTCTTGAATGGCATAGGGCCATGAGTTCACATCTGTTTGCTCTTGTTCAGTTAAGGTTTGTGTTGTGGTACCCTCAACCGGATTCTGTAACTGCTATTTTTCTTCATTTCTCGTGCTTGAATATGCTACAAAGTTGATGCTTCTCGAAGTCTGTTGATCCACACGGATTTGACATATTTCCCATGGTGATGGAAATTTAATTACTTGGTGTAAGGTCGACGGAACAACATCCATCTCTTGGATCCATGATCTTCCAAGAATTATATAGTAAGCCATCTCCATATCTACCACCTGAAACTTTGTATCTTTGGCAATTCCTTCAGCGAATGTAGAAAGTATTATCTCCCCTTTCTTCACGGTGCTGGAATTGTCAAATCCAGACAAAGTATTCGCCTTTGGTATTACTTTATCTTCAGCTTGCATCTCGCGTCGTACTCCTAGCAGAACAATGTTCACGGAACTACCTAGATCAATTAAAACTCATTTCATATTAGTATCATGTACAAGTAGAGATATTACCAGCGCATCGTTATATGTAAATAATATGCCATCCACATCTACATCATCAAACGTAATACTTTCTTACTCTAAGACATGTCGCACCCGCTTTTCGTGGGTAGTTGTGACTTTGGACACTTTATTGGTTGCTGTGTACATCATATTGTTGATGTCTTCATGTAGGCTTGATTACCTTTCTCACTGAATAATTCGGTGAGATACCCTTGCTTTAATAGATGATCAACTTCACCTTGTAGCAACCTACAGTCTGTTGTTTTATGCCCATGATCGTTGTGAAATTCTCACCAGTGATCAGGGTTGCACCTATTTGGATTCGATCTCATTTCTTTTAGCCCACCGCACCTTATCACCCATGCTTCTTAAAACAGCTACGAGCTCGGAAGTGCTTACATTAAAATTACAATCGCCAAATCTTGCCTCCAAATTTGTATTATCATCCCGTGACTCTCGCGTGTTTTGATCATTTCCAAATCTTGATGATGAGCCCAATTATCTATTCCTCGACCTATGACCGTACCTTGGATTGTCTTGTTTTGACCATGAATCTTTTCCCACTGGGCCCATATATGGTTCGTACTTATTTTTATCGGATCTTTTTCTGATTTCCGCCCGTCTCGAGCTTACCCTTTCTTCTTTTTTTGGAATCGTGGAATAATGTCTTCCTCAATCCTCAGCTTTGTGTTGTACCTATTATAAACATCATTCCACGTAGTAGCTAGGAATTCACGAAGGCTTTCCTTGAGTTTCCATGTAGCTTCCAAGCCTTTTTCATTCAAATTATTTGTGAAAGCTCTGGCTGCCCAGTTGTCAGGCACACGCGGCAATGTTATTCTTTCATGTTGGAACCTATCCACGAATTCTCTAAGCAACTCTAAGTCCCCTTGCTTGATTTTGAAAATATCCTCCATTCTTTTTTCGACTTTTTGAGCTTCTGAATGTGCTTTGATAAATGAACATACAGGCTCAACAAAAGAATTTATGGAATTTTCGGGTAAAGGAAAATACCATGTTAATGCTCCATTAGTGAGTGTTTTACCAAATTTTTTGACCAATACTGATTCGATTTCTTATTTGGTCAAGTCGTTGCCTTTTACTCCAGCTGTGAATGCAGTCACATGGTCTCGTGGATTAGTTGTTTCATTGTATTTTGGAATATCGGGCATTTTGAATTTCTTTGGAATTGGGAGAGGAGCAACATTTGGCTTCCAAGGTTGTTGTGAATATTTGTCCATATCTATCCCTTTGATTACAGGCGGTACTCCATGTATTTGATCTATGTAGTCACTTTGCTCCTTGAGTTGTTTATACAATGTTAATACTAAATTTTGTAAATCAGAATCAACTAAGTTACCTGGTTCTCCATCTTGTGACTCGCTGGGGATTCCACCACTGTCCGAATTAGCAAGCTTAGAACGAGGATTTTCCAAAGTGTTATTATTTGGAGTTGGTGTTGGTGGTGCAACAGGTAACTGACTGGCAAAGGCCTCAAGAGCTTTATTGACCTGTTGAGCGATTAGCTTTTGCAAAGCTTCATTGATAGCTTCATTGTTCAAATTGTGCATTTGCATTTGAATGCGATCCATCAGGAGTGCCTTCTCGAGATCGCCAATGGGAGCTTTGTAGAGAAGGAATCGGGGTGTGGTCATCTTGTGAATTCCCCCGGAGTTGATGATTTCCTCGGTTTCCTTGGGTATTGTCATTAATGTTTGACATGTTTGATGCAATGATTAGGCTATGAATGAATAGATTATCAGTTTCCGGTAGCAGAACCAATTTATTTAATCAAAAAGTAGAATTTCGGTCAAAGCTTTAATTTTGAAGAACTTGGGTTACCGATAATCAAAAATATATAAAGGAAAGTAATTTTGCTAACAATAAGATAAACATAAGAAAATAAAGTAAACCGGTATATTCAGATGATCTTTTTGTGTTCCTACAAATGATCAGTTTGCTCCTTTTTATGGCTATCTCCAAGATATACGTTTTGCCTTTGTCATAATAAGGCCATTATAGACAATTGAAGGCATTAAATACTACAGTACATAATTATTGTAATTTAATACAGATTCTCTAACGTTTTTAGTTTTTAATGTTGATCAAATATTGTATCTGTACTCTCTTGTGCTGTCAGATTCATTCTCCTTGATTTTTGGATTTAAATAGGTACAAGCGTTAAGTGTTTTGAATAACTGCTCGTGCTCAACTTATGCCTCTCCTCGTATCTATTGCAACTTATACCTCTTTGTTAATCATTATTCTTTGACCAACTTTCGTATCATGACACGTTAATTTTTAATTATTTTAATATATAAACTCAATTTTTTTCAATACAAGTAGATAATGCAAATGAGTCTAGAGAGTATGTAGGCAACATATATGAATATCTGAATACACGTTAAAATAAGGTAGTATGTAGTTTAAATAGCAAGCTTCATGTTTCATGTATATCTGTTTGTAACTATACACGCTAAAAGAGAGTCGAGTTCTCAATTTTCTATTTTTCTTATATTTTATAGCGCTTTTTGTTATGCTCTGTTCTAAGATCCCATTATTTCCTGTTATCCTATTGCTTTTTAATATGCCCTTTTCATTTGTCAACCAAATCTCAATTTAAGGTTAAATTTTAAATTTATACAATATAATATTTGAATTTAAACTTTTACGTAAGTAGTTTTTGTGTAATGTTATGCTATATCACAAATAAATTAATTGATGACTATCAACTAAAATAGTTAATTCAACTTAATTTCCTGGTCAAGCTAATTTGAGGCGTGTAACAATGTTTCTAGTATCCGTAGCCTTTTCCGCTCTCTCTTCCTTTTTACACTTTTCTATTAGCGTATTTGGATTAACTTATTTTAAGTACTTTTAAGCTAAAATAACTTTTAAGTTATTCTGTAATATTTGAATAATGTAAAACAACATTTTTAAGCATTTGTTTTTAAGCTAAAATAACAAAAATAAACCAAAAACTAAATTTATTAACTTACAACTTAAAAATTATTTTAAATTAAAAATCAAGGCCATCCAAACGGGCTCTATCTCTATGTATGATTCTAATGTCTTTCCTTTTTGAAGCACTTTATAATGATGTCTTTTCCCTTCACACAAAAAAGCTGCTAACTTCACTTTCCCTGACATCTTACTGTTATACGTGAGTTTAAACCAAAAACAAATTACTACAATATTTTAATTCGATAATACGTGAGTTTAAACCAAAAATCAATTGAATGGATCTTGTGTATCCAAATTAATTGAGAATAAAAGCTCACATCTACCCTTCATCTTTGATTATAATTTAGGATATATTTGGTATGATTTTATATAACTTTTCACGAATAATATTTTCCGAGAAAGTATTTTTTTGAAATATAAATAGT
Organism: Nicotiana noctiflora; assembly: GCA_032618575.1. Lineage (NCBI taxonomy): Eukaryota > Viridiplantae > Streptophyta > Magnoliopsida > Solanales > Solanaceae > Nicotiana > Nicotiana noctiflora. Next base: position 6,845 of record JASVEL010000584.1, on the reverse strand, counting down.
TGTCTTACTTATTTCTGGTGTTTAGTTAGTAAGAAAAAAATATAATCTCATGAGTATATTTTTAAATAATTTAACCTGGATCCTAAACCTTGACACTCAACTCTGAACCCCGACCTTGATCCTTGCCCTCGAGCTCAACCCTGAACTCGAATCCCAACACTGAAACCCAACCCCGAACTCGGACCTTGACGTTTAACCCCAACCCCCAACCTTGACATTCGTGTTTTGGGTCGCAAAGTCTGGATTGAGTGAGGGGAAGAATTATGAGAGCTGGTGGATCAGGGGGAGGGGTAGGATGAGTTGGGGGGAGGGCAAAGGTGGGTTAATGGTGGGGGTTTACTAGGGAGGGGGAGGTGGGTGGGCCCGTGGGGTTGGACAAGGCGAGGGTGTCAGGGTGGGTTAGGCGTGGATGGGTAAGGTTGGGATGCAAGGTGGTAAGTTGGGTTCCGGGGATCTCAAGTGGTGAGGGTGTGAAGTAGAGGGTCGCAGTAGGAATAGGGAAGGTTGAAAGAGAGTTGACAGTCATTTTCCTTTAGCCGAAAAAAATAAATATATTAAAAACTATTTTCTTTTGTACCAAATACACCCTTAAAATTACTTTCAAGTTAAAGTTATGCTAGGACTCCAGGGCAAACATGATTTTTTTTTTAACAGCACAATAGACCAAAAACCTAACTAATTAAAAAATATCTTTATAATACTCCGTATTAGATAATACAAGGACAATGTTGATCTTCTTCGTTAAGAAAACGTTTCAGGTACAACATATTATTAACTAACATTAAAAAAGAATATCTCCATGCAGAAGACGTTAAACAAATCAAAATTTTAAAAAATCTTTTAATCTTGTTATAAAATAAAGACTGTAAAGTAAAGACAAGTATAGAGAGAGAGTGATATATTATTCGAATTCAAACTGATGTACATAATGAAATGAAAACCCTTCTATTTATAGAAGAAATATTTATCCATAACCGGATACTGAAAGGATAAGCTTATTATACTCGGTATGGATAATCTTCTACTAAGAGTAATATTTATCCATAACCGAATATTGAAAAGATAAGCTTATTATACTCGGTATGGATAATCTTCTACCGAGAGTAATATTTATCCATAACCGGATATTGAAAGGATAAGCTTATTATACCCAGTATGGATAATCTTCTACCGGGAGTAATATTTATCCGTAACTGGATATTGAAAGGATAAGCTTATTATACCTAGTACGGATAATCTTCTACCGGGGTAATGTTTATCCGTAATCGGGTACCCAAGTGATAAGCTTCTTCAGGAAGCTTATTTCAATATAGTACTAAATAGATAAACATATTTACTACGCAGCCCCATATGAATAAACTTCTTCAGGAAGCTTATTCACAATGGAGTACGAACATCCATAATATAATATATTTATAATAATATTTTATGTGGGGATAACAATTTCCAGAATGAAACAAGATGATATATTCGCTTTTTCCAAAATAATTCTCCCAACGTGTTTAAAGAAAGGCTTAAAATTAGAAATAAAAGCTTATCCCTATTTGTCCGGTTTTAACAAAACTCAAATTTTATATTATAATATGTATTATTTTCATCCCCTCCACCTAGAGGTAAGGTTCGTGTACATATTACCTTCTCCAGACTTTGTTTGTGGATTTTTATTGGATTTAGTGAATAAATCTGTTGGATTATCACTTGAACGGATTTGCTGCACATCAATGTCACCATTTTTCTGAAGGTCATGTGTGTAGAGTAATTTTGGTTAAATGTGCTTCGTTCTATCTCCTTTTATAAATCCTCCCTTCAATTGGGCTATGCATGCAGCATTGTCTTCGTATAAAATTGTGGGTCTTTTTCACATTTCAAACCACATTTTTCTCGAATAAAATGAATTATTGATCTCAACCATACGCATTCCCTACTTGCTTCATGAATAGCTATTATCTCAGCGTGATTTGAAGAAGTAGCAACAATAGATTGCTTTGTGGAGCACCATGATATGACAGTACCTCCATACGTAAATACATATCCTGTTTGAGATCGAGCTTTATGGGGATCAGATAAATAACCTGCATCTGCATAACCAACAAGATCTGTACTATCTTTGTTAGCATAAAACAAACCCATATCAAGAATTCCCTTTAAATATCGCAATATATGCTTAATCCCGTTCCAATGTCTTCGTGTAGGAGAAGAACTATATCTTGCTAGTAAATTAACAGAAAATGCTATGTCAGGCTAGCATTAACAAAATACATTAGTGCACCAATTGCATTGAGATAGGTACTTGGGGACCGAGGAGTTCCTCGTCCTCTTCCGGAGGTCAGAACAAATATTTATTTACTTCAAGTGATCGAACAATCATTGGTGTACTCAATGGGTGCACCTTGTCCATGTAAAATCATTTAAGACCTTTTCTGTATAGGCAGATTGATGGATAAAGATCCCGTCTACTAAATGTTTAATTTGAAGACCAAGACAATGTTTTGTCTTTCCAAGATCTTTCATATCAAATTGTTTCTTAAGATATTCAATTGCCTTTTGGAGCTCTTCTGAAGTTCCATCAAGATTTATGTCATCAACATAAACAGCACGTATAACAAATTCTGATGCCATTTTCTTTATAAAAATGCATGGACAAACAACATCATTTATGTAACCTTCTTTCAGTAAATATTCACTAATGCGATTATACCACATGCGCCCGGATTGCTTTAAACCGTACAAAGATCTTTGTAATCTAATTGAATACATTTCCTGAGATTTTGCTTCAGGCATTTTAAATCCTTCAGGGATTTTCATATAAATTTCATTATCGAGTGAACCGTACAGATAAGCTGTAACTACATCCATTAGATGTATTTCAAGCTTTTCATGTAGTGCTAAACTGATGAGATATCGAAATGTTATGGCATCCATAACATGTGAATATGTTTCATTAAAATCGACTCCAGGTCGTTGTGAGAATCCTTGTGCAACAAGGCGAGCTTTATATCTTTCAACTTCATTTTTATCATTCCTTTTTCGCACAAAAACCCATTTATGACCAACTGGTTTTATACCAGTAGGTGTTTGGACAATTGGTCCAAATACCTCCCTTTTAGCAAGTGATTTTAATTCTGATTGAATTGCCTCTTGCCATTTTGGCCAATCAGATCTTTGTCGACATTCTTCGACAGATCGAGGTTCGACATCCTCACTATCTTTCATAATGTTAAGAGCGACATTATATACAAAAATATTATCCACCACTATTTCAAAACGATTTAAATTAACCTCATCACCGGTCGAACTTATTAAAAGTTCTTCACTTACATGAGCTTCGGGTTCATTGATTTCGTCAGAAATCTCATAACAAATTAGATCTTGGGTCTCTTCAAGGGATACCTTCATGGTATCATTTTGATCATTTGCCGATTTTTTTTTAGGATTTCTATCCTTAGAACCCAAAGGCCTACCATGCTTCAGGCGTGGTTTAGGTTCACTAGCTCTCATGCTAGTAGATGGTCTTACCGGAACATCAATTCGGATAGGCATATTCTCTGCAGGGATATGTGACTTAGTTATCCTTTTCAAATCTGTAAATCCGTCTGGCATTTGATTTGCTATATTCTGTAAATGGATGATCTTCTGGACCTCCTTATTACATATAGGGGTACGTGGATCAAAGTGAGATAATGATAAAACTTTCCACACAATTTCTCTTTTGATTTCCTTTTTCTCTCCCCTTAATTATGGGAAATTTATTTCATCAAACCGACAATCTGCAAATCGAGCAGTAAATAAATCTCTCGTAAACGGTTCAAGATAGCAAAAAATAGAGGGTGATTCAAACCCAACATATATTCCTAACCTTCTTCTTAGGACCATTTATTATGATGTAGTGGTGTTACTGGCATATATACTGCACGTCCAAAAATTCACAGATGGGCAATATTTGGTTCAAGACCAAAAATTAATTGTGACAAAAAATATTTATTATGATGTAGGTTTGAGACGAGTAAGTGATATTACATGCAAGATAACATGGCTTCAAACAGTAATGAGCAATTTTATTTTCATAAGTAGTGGTCTTGCTATCAATTGCAAGCGTTTAATAATCGACTATGCAAGGCCATTTTGAGTATGAACATAAGCTATATGATGTTCAACTTTTATCTCAACTGATAGAGAATAATCACCAAAGCTTGAGATGAGAGCTCTCCAGCATTATCAAGGAGAAATTTCTTTATAGGATAATCTGGGAATTGCTCCCTTAACTGAATTATTTTGGTTAATAGATTTCCAAACGCCAGGTTGCGAGATGATAGTAGGTACATATATGAGCATCTTGAAGATGCATCTAGTAGGACCATAAAATATTTAAACAACCTACTTGGCAGGTGAATAGGTTGACATATATCCACATGTATACGCTCTAAACAGGCAGGGTATTCAATGCCAACCTTCATTGGTGATGTTCTAGTGATCAGTTTGCCTTGATAACAAGCATCACAAGAAAATTCGTCATTCGTAAGAATCTTCAGGTTCTTTAATGGATGCCCACTCGAATTTTCAGTAATTTGTCTCATCATTATTGATCCAGGATGGCCCAAACGGCCATGCCAAAGCACAAAAGTATTTGAATCCCGTAAACTTCTGGTTTACGATAGAGTGTGTTTCAACTGTACTAATTTTTGAATAGTATAGGCCAGAAGATAAAGTTGGTAACTTTTCTACAATGCATTTCTGGCCGGAAATATTCTTTATAATACAAAGATATTCCATGTTCATTTCATTTATTGTCTCAACATGATACCCATTTCGGCGGATATCTATAAAACTCAACAAGTTTCTTCGGGACTTGGAGGAGAATAATGCATTGTCTATAATTAGTTTTGTTCCATTAGACAAAAAGATAACGGCTCTTCCGGAGCCTTCAATCAAACTTATATTACCAGAAATTGTTGAAACATTTGCTTTTTCCTTATGCAAATAAGAAAAGTATTTCTGATCCCTGAATATGGCATGAGTTGTTCCACTATCAATAACACAAATATCTTCATGATTTGTCTTTGATCCAAACATAATTTGAGGATTATCCATATTCTTCAAAATGACATAAATAAAATATATTATCAAAACATAACTTTTATTTATGTACAATAATCACATAACCATACTATCTATTACAAACAACAAAAATTAAAAATATTTATATTTCTACAGATTCACTACCGATTACATGACTTGTTTCTCCTTCTGGGAGTGCAAAGTAATCAGCTACATCTAAATGCATGAAGTCAAAATTATCTTCAGAGATGAAATTTGCTTCAACATTTTTCTCTGTCTTTTTCAAGGAGGCTTGATAAAGCTCAACCAAGTGCTTTGGCGTACGACAGGTACGTGACGAGTGCCCTTTTCCTCCACATCTATAACATGCACTTTCTGCATTTGGTGCTTGCACCGCTTCATGCTTTTGTTCCTTCCTTTTTCATTGCTGGTGGCGAGGAGGGTTCTTTGGTGCATTATTATTACCATGATTAGAGTTTCTTCCCCGACCACGATTGGGGCCATGACCTCTTCCACGTCTAGCTTGGTGGAAGTTCGTCTCATTCACTTCAGGGAATGGACAAGAACCAGTAGGCCGACTTTCATAGTTTTTCATTAATAGCCCATTATGTTGCTCGGCTATAAGAAGATGTGAGATAAGTTCAGAATATCTTTTAAATCCCATCTCTCGATATTGCTGCTGCAGGAGCATATTCGAGGCATGAAAAGTGATGACAGTTTTCTCCAACATATCATAATCAGTAATATTATCACCACATATTTTTAATTGGGAAATAATTCTAAACATAGCAGAATTATACTCACTGATAGATTTAAAATCTTGTAGCCTTAGATGAGTCCAATTATATCGTGCCTGTAGAAGAACGACCATCTTCAGGTGGTCATATCTATCTTTCAAATTATTCCACAGTATGACTGGATCTTTAACAGTAAGATATTCCATTTTCATGCCTTCATCAAGGTGATGACGTAGGAATATCATTGCTTTGGCATGGTCTTGGTTTGATGCCTGATTTTTATCACTGATGGTGTGTGTCAGACCCATCGCATCAAGATGAATTTCAACATCAAACACCCAAGACATATAGCTTTTGCCTGATATATCCAGGGCTACAAATTCAAGTTTAGAAAGATTTGACATTATTTAAGAAAAGAAAGTTCTTACCTCAGATACTTTCAAAATATTTGCTCGAGATGGCAGAGTCTCGTGTTGATAACGTGTTATAAAATAAAGATTGTAACGTAAAGACATGTATAGAGAGAAACTGATATATTATTCAAATTCAAACTGATGTACATAATGAACTGGAAACCCTTTTATTTATAGAAGGAATGAAGCTGATGTGTAAGATGCTACTGCAAGCTGTTGTGTAAGCTGCTACAATACCAGATATGATAATCTTCTACTGAGAGTAATGTGTATCTATAACGGAGTACCGAATGGATAAGTTCATTGTACCCAGTATGGATAATCTTCTACTAGGGGTAATGATTATCCATAATGGAGTATTGAAAGAATAAGCTTATTATACCTAGTATGAATAATCTTCTACCGGGGGTAATGTTTATCCATAACCGGATACGGAAAGGATAAGCTTATTATACCCGATATGGATAATCTTCTACCGAGAGTAATATTTATCCATAACCGGATACTGAAAGGATAAGCTTATTATACCATGTATGGATAATCTTCTACCGAGAGTAATATTTATCCATAACCGGATTCTGAAAGGATAAGCTTATTATACCCAGTATGGATAATCTTCTATCGGGGATAATATTTATCC
>JASVEL010000583.1:0-121252 GCA_032618575.1 Nicotiana noctiflora | reverse complement strand
TGACATTGATGAAATAAAAATGAAGATCCTATGCTGTCATGTAGTTGTATATTGATTAGTTTTAGTTGTAGATTATTCATTGTAGTAGTATGTAGTAGTTGAAAAACAGAAAAACGATACTAATGCTGTAATAATTAGTGTAGTAGTAGTAGTATACTAGTAGTATAATATAGATAGTTTATCACTTAGTTTAATTAGGTAAAAGTACTAAAATATAAGCTGATTAATAACACCTGCAAGACTAACAATCTGGTAACGAAATTCAGGAGGAAATCAGTAGTGTAATAGCAGCATGGCGTAGATCATTCATCACTTAGTTAAATAGAAATACTATTAAAACTAGAGCTCATCAACTCATTTGCATACATTAGTAATACGAAGCTCATTTAGTTAATCTGTTTCATTAATTAATTTTAGTGTTTGAACAAGTTTAAAAGATAAGAAGTAAAATAGGCCATAATGTTAAGACGGGTTCAGTTTTGGTGTTAAAATTAGTGTTCAAACATAGCTATAAAGTGGTGTAACAGGTTCAAAAAAAAAGAAAATAGGCAGAAGTAGTAGTTCATTCGCGACCGGGGTTCATGGCATAAGCTAAGCTGAATTAGAATCAATAATACATTTGTGTACATATGAATATATCATTTAGTCTTGGATAACTCAGTTGACATTAGCAAATAATTGGGTCGATTAAGCACTGTCATGTATAGGTTAATTACTTAGTTTTGGTCATTTGTAGATAATTAGTTTAATTACTCTATGAACTTCTGGAATAATCGAATTGTTCTCCTTTAGAATTTGTTAATGTTAGTATCAACTTGTTAAGATCATAAATAGTCTTTAGCTCTAATCTGAGGTGTAGTTGATTAATTGATTCATGATAGGTTTGTATCCTGATTTCTCTTTAATAAAACATTTTGAGTTCATTCTATTCTGTTTACGTTTCTGATTTTAGTTATTTCAACCTGTCATATAAATAATCTTAAATCACGTCATGAATTCTTGAGTACGAGCCTGAAGACTGCCTGGGCTTTAAGGCCTGGGCTGATGCTGATTTAGTTAAGCGAAGTGAAGAGACCGGGCCTAATGAACAACGAAAATTATGGGCCTGGATTATTATAGTGCTAGTAATACGATTAGGGAAAGAACAAGTGTAGAAAACGTAGTTAAATACACGTATTGAACCCTTTAATGAAAATTGGGACGAGCCTCGCCCGAATAACACCGGGGCCCCCATTTAGTAATGATATAACACAAATAGACCCGGGAAAGCTAATAGCCAATTCCATAGCTTCTCCCAAAAGATTTAAAAGCCGATAGACGTTACTTTAGGGCACGATTTTAATATACCTTCCTATGAATGAGTGTGCACTTGGTGCGACTCAAATCCAAATCTCGGCAAAGCCGAAATACACCAAAAGTCATAGGCGTACTGGTTACGGTATGACTCGAGGCGTGTTTCCGCAATGTCGCAAATTCCTAAAAAATGATATTTAACGTAAAAGCACATTATGTTGTTTAAAACCTATAATTGAGTCAAACAAAGTCAAGAACGACAGTGGAGCGACCGTGCTAAAACCACGGAATTCGGGAGTGCCTAACACCTTCTCCCGGGTTAACAGAGTTCCTTATCCGGACCTCTGCTTCGCAGACATTTTAAGAGTCAAAATTCCTCAGATTCGGGATTAACCGGTGACTTGGGACACCATTGTCATTCCCAAGTGGCGACTCCGATTAATCTCTAATAAAATCCCGAACCGGTTGTCCTTAAATTGGAAAAACTCCTTCCCTTACGTTATTTTATCCGTTTCGGGTAATTGAGCGTCGGGGTATACCCTACAAGTGTATTTATACATCTTACGCATGTTGGGGTAGTAAAAAGGGAGGTGTGACAGGTACCATCGTCAATATCGAGTGTTGCATCATCAAAGCCGCACTCCTCGCGAGCCTCCCGTGCCCTCTGGCGTGCCCCTTCGAAGATTGCTTCGGAAATGATACCAACCTCGAACAGGTGCTTCTATATATCCTGTTGGGCCTCGGCAAAAACCCAAGCCTTACGAGAGCTACCCATAAAAGCAGATTGTTCTTGAATGCGCATGTTCACCTCCTCTAGGAGTGCAATTTGCCCCGCTGCATCCTGAGCGTTCCACTCCAGAACCCTAATCCGCTCCTCAATGCCGCTCTCCCTGAAAGCGGCAACAACCCTCACTTAATTGGGAAACATTGGCACGGATAACCCCTTGAAGCTCGTCCGCCCGGGCAGAGACTTCAGCCAACCTATGCTTCAAAGCGGCTACTTCCCCCTCTAGCGCGACAACCTTCCCGCTCCACTCCGAAGTAACCTCTGTCACCTTGGTCACACACAAGCATTCACTCTCCAATGATGCCCTCCGCCCATCCTCAAGTTCGTCGCTCATCCGACACAATTGATCTTCCAAGGCCTCTACGCGACCAAGAGCCTGACTACTCTGTAACTCTTTCCTCGCCAACTGTTCAACTAGTGCCCGATTACGGGGATCAACCCTTATGCGTTCACTAAGCTCCCTACACCTGCTTCGATATCGATGACACCTATCAAACGCGTAGAAACACCCCAGATCGAACATTGGCCCGATGAAGGCTCTCTACCTGCAACAAAAACACCTGCAAAGTAAAACAAAAGAAATGAAGGAATCAGATAAGGATATGAAAACTCATAAGAAAATGGGAAATGAGATGCTCGCAAGCAAATAGTCACCTTGGAATACGTACCCTCATTCCCAACACCGCCACCTCGTTCATCAATCCAACATCCGTCACCCCCCTTAGTGACTTATTCTCAACCGCAGAACATAACTGACCAAGCTGCGGCACCAAAGCAGAATCCCTTAGCAACAGATTCTCATTCACAGGAATCTGGATCACACATGGCCTCCCATCCGGATGGACTGTCACATTCGTGATCCCGTCACGAAACATACGGACGTCCTCAGAATCCAGATCAGAGTTGGATGTGGATCCCTCTCCCACTGCTGCCATTTTCGTAGAAGGAGTACTCGGGCCGCCAATATCTACAACCACCCGAGAAGGCTCTCCCACCTCGACCACATGAGTAGAAGATTGAGCGGTAGGGGCAACACTCCCCTCTCGATCCTCTCGAGCCTGAGCCTCATTTTTTCCTGGCCCGCCATCTGGGCATGCGTCGCGTCCACATTTTCCCTCGCCCCGGAGAGGGGGGGGAGGAATCCATGTTTATCACATCAATAGAAACGGGTCGAGCTGCCGACGGGGCCGAAGGAGAGATGACCCTATGCTTAATTAAAGGCCTATCCTTCTCGTCACAAGAAGGCGACTCCTCTCGCAGGCAAATAGTCCCCGACAGACCCGCGCCACTGATTAAAGGGCGCACGGGAGACGGTATCGCGGAAGATTCGACCGAGGCGGCCCAAGGCACCTAGGTCACCGTTGGCGCAGCAAAGAATCCGGCAACCGCGCCAGGCCACCTAAATACTAACTGGGGAGCCCTGCCGCGGTACACCCTCCCTGGAAATACAGAATTGGGTCAGTCCCAGGTCATGGAAACGATCAGAGTAAAACACGTTCGAAGAGAGCAAACCTCCTACCTACAGTCGGCCCCCGGCCGTATCTCCTCCAGAAAGACGACCACGAACGGATCCCCTTAGTGTACGGGAGGATAACCTCAAGCTATCCGTGCAGACCGGTGAATAAAGACGAGGGTGACCTGTCGGCTAGAGAAATAATAATAAAACAGTGACCATCCAAAAATGAAGAAAGGTAACAAAGTCGACCTCTTCAAAGAAACGGAATATAACTTACGCCTATGATTCCAAGTCTCTGGGAATCTTGGAGAGGGCGCCACCAAATGCCCAGTCCAAATATAGAAAAATTGTTCAAATTGACGAGGCTTCACCTCGTCATCTTGAGCAGCCACCAAACCCTGCGACCCACGCGGAACCATCCGAATCATACTTCCCCGAACTCGCTATGGGGCATATAGAGCGAGCACGTGCTGCAGCGTAACAGTCCGGCCAGCTAGCTCCGCGAATTTCAGCAACATCGCCAAGAGCTTGTACAGAGATGGGGTAAGTTTCCCCGGACACACGTTGTAATATCGACAAAAATCAACTAGCAGGTTTGGAAGAGGGACCCTAAACCCCAGTCTGAGAGGATAAGAATAAAATACACAGTACCCGGCATGACCGGCGTGGACCTGCTCCTCCGGCCGGGCTAGCATAATATCAGCATGGGAAGGGATGAGCCCTTGTTCCCGTAACTGGGTCATACCTACCTCTCCCATTAACGGGGCTTCATCCACAGAGGCATCTCCTCCGTCAGCGGTGAAATCCACCGCTAAGATTCCAGCTGCCAGGAGAATTTTATTTACTGTTGGGACTCTCTCACCCTCATTCCGACCGCCATCCACGAGCACCGGAGACAGTCCTTCGATCACCGGAGGACTAACCGGTACCAATGTCGGAAGACCGTGACGAGAAGAAGAACCAGCCATTGATCAAAGTCACTTGAAAGGCAAGAGAAGAGTGGTGGGTTCAACTGAGAACGAATAACAATGTTTTGTAGAGAATAAAGAATCTATGAAGTTCACCACAAATGAGAGTTGCAAATAAACCAAGGAGTGTAGAGAATCAAGTATCTCAAACCTTCTTATAGGCAACTAAATCCAATCTCGGGAAACCGACAGGCACCATTAAATGCGTAACCCAACCGTCGATAAACGGTTCAATTCTACCAAAACTGCTGCCACCACGATCAGGACCAAAGAGTATGTGTCAAAGTCGTGGTCACTATCTCGGATACCACGTAAACGCGAACGCCTCATTAGTCGAGGCGAATAGACCCTGCGCCCCCAAAATCCTTATGGATGGAACATCCTAACTCATGATTACGGTGTATCGACCGTTTCCATTCGCCAGGAATATTCGCATACGAGATCGTACCCTCATCGTACGAAAGGAAGTAGTGGCAAGGCGTCATAAGCAATTAGCATTCCCCCCTCTCGTTTAGCAAGGGGGTCATTCTTCGATCGGTCATATCCGCTTACCAGGGTCTACCTCGAGGCGACCATGATAAGCGGATGGACTAACTGTATGGGTCATAATTTGATCCCACGTCAATCAATCAGGTTAACCATTCTTCTCGACCAACACGAATATAACTGACGCCGAGATTGCCTCAACCAAGAATATTGTCTGTATCCGCCCAAAGCCTTGGTCGGGGTCGACACTCTTCGGATATGTCCGAAATAACCCTTCAATGTGGGCCCAACCTCTAGGAGAGTCAATTCGTACATCAAACGTCTATAAATACAAGGGCAGACATCAGAAAAGGGGTTCAACTCTTTCTCCATGGGGACTCTAAGAAATACAAAGTAAAACACAGAGTGAGAACCCAAAAAAGCAAACGACAGAATGACGATAGATCTCTCAAAGCATGGTTGTAAAGATCTGAACCTCTTCATGGAGAGGCAGATCAATCCATTATCATGAATAAAAGATCACCAACATTCTCTGATGTCCATACAATTATTTCCATTATCTTTTCCTTATTAGATTTCAGATATGCTACGACTTACTATGATTGACCCTTAATTTTTATTGATTGTCTTGAATTCTTAAATGCTTGAAAATATTTTGAGTCAAATAAATACTTTTATTAGGATATACTATATTTTTTGGGGGTGCATCAAAATAGTTTGTGTATCAAATTGTATCTTTTTTATCATAGCAAGAGATAAGAAGAGTATCCCTAGTGAGAAGACCAATAGCAGGGGCAATGTAGGCACACGTGAAGGCCACGAAGGGACAACAATATGTAATGACTTCGCCTTTTGCATCGATAAGAATAAGGCCATGTTCCAATGTATCTAGCCTTATAAACGACCAGTTACATTAGGGGAGTACTGTAGGGTATACCGTCAGTTTAAAAAGGAGATCATGAATTTCTTAAACCTTTTGTCTTGTTTGTGAAATTTTAATAAATCATATTGCAGTATTATTTTTGTTGGTTTGATTACATACTTGTGATATCAGTGCTACACACCAACAATCATTGCAAATACAAAATTCCCTCTTCTTTGTTTGCATTCTCATATTTAATGCCTATATCAGTTTTTTTCGTTTCTTTTGTTAATGTTTTCTTCCTCATTGTATAGAAATAACATCTCTATTAAGGCCTCATTTTTTTTTTAAAATTAAGACGTCTGAATCTGAATACACATGTGAATATCAATATGTGTATTAAGATTGAGACATCTGAATCTGAATACACATCTGAATATATTAAGATGTGTATTAAGATCTGAATAGAAATAATTAAGACTGTTTGATTTTTAACATCCGAATGTATAAAATTTATCTTTATTTGAAAATTAATAAACATAAAATTCAAATGAAATACTAACTAATCTAATATTATATCAATAAAATATATAATTTTTTTAAATATGATAGTTGTTGGTGGTGATGCTAATGGGAGAATGTCGACTAGAGGCGATGGTTGGTGGTACTTTTGGTTGATGATGATGGTTCATGCTAGTAGTTAGTAGTGATTAGTAGTGGTGGCGATTATGATTGAGGATGTTGGTGGTGGGTGGTGATAGTTAATAATGTCGGGTGGTAGTAGTAGTTGTGATTGAGGAATGTGGTAGGTGGCTGGTGGTAGGTTATAATGATGGCAGTGTCAGTTGTGATTGTTGATGGTGATGGGGTGGTCAGTTGTGATATTTGATGTAGATAAATGTTAATTGCGGGTAAGAACGATGGTAGTCGGAGTGGTGGGGGATAGTAGGTGGTGATGGTCGATAATGAAGGTTATGATTAAGGATGACGGTGGTGTGATGGTGGTGGAGGTGGTGGTGGGAAGGATGTGTGTGGTGGTAGTGGTTGAGTATGGTGGTGGTGGTGACATGATGGTAGTTGATAATTGTAGGCGATGCCAGCAGTTAATAATGAATATGTGATAGCATCTTAATAAAATTAAGTCTCTGTTATAGATCTTAATCATAGAGACCTATTCAGACACATTAAGTGGTTGTGAAGTAAAAAAAATAAACACACTTAATGATTAAGATCTGAATAATTAAGATTCAGACTTTCGAAACAAACGCACTTAATGTCTGAGATTGAATGATTGAGATTCAGACCTCCATTAAGTGCAAACAAATGATGCCTAAGTGGGCTAGCCCCTATTAAAAAGAGGAAGTAAATACACTGAAGGCTATGTTATCAATATTTATATTTTTATTTAATAATTAATTTTTGTTTGATAATCATCCATTTTTTGTATGAAAATACAAATAGATATTAATGGTTCAGTTTTCTCATTCTAAAATTGGAATTTCGTAATTTAGAAAGTTTCTATTTCCTAATTGGCTACGGTATAACAAAAAGAATTAACAGAAACATGCGCTTGCATTTCAACGAAGAGGTAAACAGGTAGTCAAGTTACTAAATGCGCCAAAGGTGTATACTGTTAGTTTAATTTCTTATAGGAGTAAAATGATGCAAGAATGACGCAATATATACCAAATATATACAAACTGTTCCATCTAAAACTTCATTTTCACACTTCTTCAACGGCCTAAAAGCTAATAGTCTAATACTGTACCTTGAAATTTTCTAATGCTCTGAAAAAGATTGTTTATCGTTATTCCTTTGGTATTATATATTTCTATCACATCTACTTTTTAAAAATACTTATTTCCTCCGTTTCAATTTATGTGAATCTGTTTGACTTGGCACATAATTTAAGAAAAAATAAAGACATTTGGATTTTGTGGTCCTAAACAAGAGAGTATTTATGTGGTCATAGAAGCTTCTCATTAGGGGTAGAATTGTTAGTTTAAGCTAACTTGTTACCCAATTTAGAAATGGATCATTCTTTTTGGAATGTACCCAAAAAAAAATAAGTTCACATAAACTGGAACATAGTGAGTATTAAGTAAGTGTAAAATATTTTCAACAAAAATATGGATAAAGCTTTTCCTCAAATATAGAAAATAGTTCAATAAAAAAATTATTCAAACTAAATATAGTTGTTTGTGTTTAGTATGATCGAAAATACTATTTAGAAAATTGCCTATTTTTTGAAAAATATTTCATGTTATAGAGAGTGAATATATTTTGATTTATAAATAATTAAGACTAATAATAATGTTAGTAAATTAAACGATAATACTTTATGTATTGAAGAAAAATATTGAGTTTGTTATTGTTCTGTTGTAGTGAGCTAGTTACGAAGGAAATAATTCACAAAGGTGTTATTTTTTTCATTTGGTGAATACTTTTTCTGAAAACTAACACTAGAGACTTTCTAAAAAAAATACACAATTATTTTTCCTTTCAAATACACACAAGTAAAAAAAAAATTATGTACCTTATTACCTACGAGGAGTCTTTTTTGGGAGTTTAAGCTAGGGTGAAGTTGGCTCGAAGATAAAAATATGTGAATGTATATTTTCAAAATATATTTTTTAATTTTATTATATATATAAATTTTAAATTTTAAAATTTAATCAAAATATGGATAAAATTTACGGCCAAATATAAATTTTAAAAATACATTTCAAATTTATTTTGAAATAAATACGTGACCAAATGGGACCTATAACCACGTAAAAAGTTCCTATGGTCTAGAACGTCCCAAAATTGCGTCTTTCCCAATCAACCACACGGAACCCCAAAACCTAAAAGATAAAAGCAAAACAAAACATGAAAAGTCCCTTGAACACCCCGACCCCCAGCCCAAACCCCCACCTCACCCCACCGCTAGTTGGTTGTGGCAAAAACACAAAGTTCAGTGTTTACTGTGTGTATAGCCATCATCATCATATTCTTCTTCATTCCGTATCTCCTCCTTTTAGTCTCTTTCTCTCTTATTTCAACGGTTCATCATTGCATGCACCCTATAATGGAACTTTAGGAGTTTTCAGTACTCTTCTACTACACGTGGGTACTCCTATATTAAAACACTCAAAATATATACTTGAATGGCTTGTTTGAGCGACGATACTTGGTTCGCTCTTTCTCAAATGCGCACCTTAACCCTCCAAGAAAACCCAGAAAAACTTGGACCCAATTCAGCTATGGGAGAATACCGCTTGGAAAAAGTCTTTCCAGTTTACGCTGTCGGAGTATCCGAGCCCGACCCGAACTTGATCGTCTCAGTTGCCAATACAGCTTCTACTGTAGGTGACCCTATCTGGGATGCTGTTAAGCTTGAAGCTAAGTTGGAGGTATTCTTGAATTCATCGAGATTTTCGCTTTACATATTTTTTCTTTTAACCACCGTGTATTGACCAACTAAATCCGTACCTGCATCTTTTCACAAGAATCAAGATATCTCCATCTTTCAGCCTACGTTTAGGCAGATAATTAAGAAGAAGCCACGACCTTCTTGTTGTTGGGATATGAGCTAGCTTTTTGACATATATAGCTTTAGATTAATTTGAACTCGAAGAACTGTTTCATTCAAGTTACAATGAACAAACTAGGATCAATATTTATTTTTGTATCAGTCTCTTAGTTCTTATTCTTTTCCTTTTCTCTGCGAAGTATTTTCCGTTTTTGGTAATAGTCGTTCTTGGGATTGGATTTATATCAGTGGTATAATTGCTAAGGATTTAAGTTTTATATACTAATAGTTTAATCGGTTGAAGCAAGTTATTTATCCTTGTTTCCAGGCTACCGATTCGCACGTGCTATAGACATGAGTTACTTGGAGCTTAATTTTATGTAACCTGGTTGATTTATTGTCAACACTGATAGTGATATCAATTAATCCGACTTCTAGTGCTCTATGTTAGTCCTACGATCAAATAGATGTTTTGAGTATCCGAGTTTTGTAATCTTTCAGGCCGGAGTTAATGTAACAATGTGATAGTTTAAATAGTTTGAAAGATTTAATAGGCGTAGCATAGTGACGAAATGATCAAACCAGCTGAATCTTCTACATCTTGCTGTTATGCAATTGTTTCAGCTTTCTGTCATTAAGAGTAACATGTAAAATAAAGATCTAAATCTAGTATGTAAATTTTAGGTAGCTGGATTCTCTCGATTCGTTAGTGCTGCTTAGTTTTTGAAAATTTTATTAGCTGATAGCTTTGTGGAACCATTTAATGTTGTTTCTATTCTGTGATCCAGGCAGAGAAGGAGCCGATATTAAGCAGCTTCTTGTACGCGAGTATTTTGACTCATGATTGTTTGGAGCGGGCATTGAGTTTTGTTCTTTCCAACCGCTTGCAAAATCCTACACTTTTGGCAACTCAATTAATGGATATATTTTCTGATGTAATAATGCACGATCGGTGCATCCAATTTTCTATTCGACTTGATTTGCAGGTAATCGGGATTCTAAAAATTCATTCTATTTTTATATACTTTTTGACAAGTACTGACAGTTCCTTTTGTCCCTCGTTCTTGACAGGCATGTAAAGATAGGGATCCTTCTTGTTTGTCATACTGTTCTGCTCTTTTGTACCTTAAGGTGCTATTCTTTTGGTCTTTTATTCTAGTTAGCTAATTATTGTTAATATTTTTGTTTTATCCGTTTCATCTCTTCGCTCTGGAGGATCTGCTTTTATATGTCCGCATCATTTTGTTGATTAATATTTACCATTACATCAACTTCTTTTGGTAAATACTATCAATTACCATACTTCATCTAAACGCTATTTAAATGCAACAGCCATTAGCATCTGTATTCCAATGAACTTGTAAAGGAACCTCATTAAATTTATCCTTGGTTTTATGTTGTCCTGAATCCTTGATAAGACAAACTAGTTTTTAGCAAGTCTATTTCTTATCTCATTTACCTCCATGCTTGATACCGGGGTTTCTGAATATTATCACCACCTTTTAGTGGATTTCTAGAGAAAGGGGCACAAGAAAAGAGAATCATGGTTCTCTGTTTACTTAGAATTTTCCTTTTCTGATATTTAATTGCGATTTCCAAATTCCTGATATTGAAGCTAATCTACTCAGGGTTATCATTCTTTACAAACACATCGAGTTGCACATGCATTATGGAAACAAGGGCGCAAAGTTTTGGCATTGGCGTTGCAAAGTCGAGTTAGTGAGGTAATGTTATATCCTCTACTTGGTGATAGCCATCATTGTCAGGCATTGCACCTATTGCTCGATGTTGCTTCTATGTAACATAAAACTGTCACTTAATATACAGGTTTTTGGAGTTGATATACATCCAGGTAATCGTCTGAATTACTCCCCTAATTAACATCTGCAACAAAAGATATGGTTCTGTTGTATTCTTGTCAGTTACATTCTCACAAGAGTTACTTACGTAAGGGATAATTATGACTGAGTTATACCCATTTTTGCCCATAAAACAGCTGCCCAAATTGGAGAGGGAATTCTTCTGGATCATGCAACTGGTGTTGTAATTGGTGAAACCGCTGTCATCGGGAATAGAGTTTCGCTAATGCAGGTGAGTTATGCTGATTCCTCTATATTGGATGTTGGTGTCATTTTATACCAGTTTCCTGCAATTTGGTTTATTTGATTGAGGGGATAAGATAATTAAGCGTTTGCTTCATTTTGCTTATTCGCTTTACCTTTATATTAAAAGATCTAACAGAAATTTGATTATAATGGCTGTGGTAAATCAAGTGTTTATATGCCCGTCAACGTTTTCGAGTTCTTCAAGCTTAACACAAATCACTGATCAAACGTTTTCATTGTCTTGTATTTTTCCAGGTTGTTAGATAAATAACCAGTGCTAGCCTTATTAGTGTATGGGATACTTACAGCTCATACACTTATATTTAACTTTTCTTTGCTCTCATCACGTAATCCCTATAACCTTGAACTTGCAGATGGTGCATTTCTCCACTTTCACTGTTTTGATTCTTATTTTCCACATTGAAACTTCTACTTCTGCCTTCTTTTTCTTATTCGTTTCTTTTTTCGTTAGCCCAAAAAAAAAAAGCTAGCAAAAGGTTATGTTCAGCAGATACTTTCGTTCTTTTGGAGGTTTTTTCCTGATGTTCTGCTATTGTAAAGGCTGGTACAGATGTTAAACAAGGAGATTCCATTCCTTTGGTCCTCTAATTGGTTGATTGAATTTGGTTAGGTGTTCAGATTTACCTTCAATGAGAGGAGTTTGTGTTTCACGTTTACTCAATAATTTTAAGTTTACAAGTGACAGTGCAGCTTGTCATCAGTCACTTTTCAATCTTTTATCCTTATATGTCTTGAAAATTTCGGAAAAAACCCTTTCAAAAATACTCTAGAACACCCCCTCCCCCACCCGAGAAGTATTATTTAGCAATATTTTCCCTTACCTCCAAACAACAACCCAGTAGATTCCCACAAAGTGGGGTCTGAGGAGGGTAATATGTAGACAGGCCTTACCTCTACCCGAGAGGGCAGAGAGGCTCGAGAGGGCAGAGAGGCTGTTTCCAAAATTTTCCCTTACTTCCATTCCTACATAAGTCACCCCCCTCCAGAGCTCTGCCAGTCGATGAGGTGTGAGTTCTTTCTCTTGAATTTGTTGTGCAGGTAGGGTATGCAATTTAATCTATGTGACACGCGATGCAGAGAGTATATATTTTAGAATCAGTTCATACACCCCACCAGAAGGAAATGTAGTAGTGGACAAGAGGGAAGCCTGCCAAAAAGTTCTGCACATAAGGCCATTCATGTAGTTTGTGTTGTGATTTTCAGTGATGTCCAGAAGTTGCAATTAGTGGAATCCTTTACGTGAAAGGAAAAGGAAGCCATGTGCATTATTACCTAAGGAATTCATTCCATCACCTAGACCACAATCAGTATGCGCTATATATAGCTGCGGAACTTGAATCTCAAAGCTCATAAAATATGTACTCCCTCCATCCAAAGATAGTCTGGACTTCCATTTGGTCAGTCTCAAAATAGCACCCACTTCTCTAAAATGGGAAGTTAAATACACTATATATAACAAAAAGTTTGGATGCTTGTTGCACTTATCAGTATTCCTCCCATTTTATTCTTCTACGCAAAACGTAAAATACAGATCCACATGTCATTGCGATAAACTACTGAACGACTCGTATGTTTAACTCTTGTCCTAATAACAGCTCAAAGTCAAAGCTGGACAAAACTGGGAGGGGATTACTGAAAGGGTCCTTTTACTTGCGCTTTGACCAACTTAAACAAAAACCCTGAATCCTATAGTGAATTCCATTTATTACCTCTCAGGTGCTGAGTGAGTTATAAACTAGAGCGTCGACCCCTGTGAACCCGCTCTCTAACCAACTTAAACTTTAAATCTCTGTATCCTATTGTGAAGCTCATTTATTGACTCCCAGCGTAGGACAGTAAACCCAATGCTCTTCCTCATGTATTTGTCTTTAAACGTAGCATAAATTATTATTCATTCTCCACAGCATGTCTACATATTTGATCAGTGGAGATGCTTGTCAGTAGAAATTCTCTTTAAGACTCTTTCTTCACCTAAATATATTTTGGGCAGGGGGTAACCTTAGGAGGAACTGGGAAAGAAACTGGTGACAGGCATCCCAAAATAGGTCAAGGTGCACTCATTGGAGCTAGTGCAACTATACTTGGAAATATAAAAATTGGGGAAGGTGCAATGGTTGGTGCTGGTTCCCTTGTAATGAAGGATGTCCCTCCCCACAGGTGGGGTACCATATATTATAAACTTCTGGTTTGTCTGTAAAATAGTTCTGGTAATACATGATGAAATTGTGATGTGCCTTCTATTGGTTTTGCAGTATGGTGACAGGAATACCGGCAAAGGTGATTGGTTATGTAGATGATCAAGATCCATCTTTAACAATGAAGCATGGTATGTCAAAGATGTTTGCTTTAGCAGACTAATATTATATTCTTTTCTCTTGGAATCTCGCTCTATGCGGTTAGTTTTGTTATGATATATATGCGACATATGCATGTAAATATAAGTAGAAATTGGTTGCTTTTGAGAAAGAAGGGAAAAAAAGTAACGCTGCCCTCTCCTGCAAGAGTTAGCTCCTTTCTTATTTACTTAAGGAGGAACAACATGATGGATCTTCTTTATCAGGTTGTTTGGGTCTCGCTGTCTTGGAGGATGGTAAAAGGGAGAATTCTGAGTCTGACTCTAAAAGGTTTTCCTGGAAGATTCGATTGGAGTTGCTTTGTTTAAACTACATATGTTTGTCTACATGAATATGGGAACACTAAAGTGGAGAAAAGAGATTCTACATTTAACCCTTTCTCCTAGGAAGCCAATAAATTGCGGCCCATTTTGGGCTTCAGTAAGCAGAATAATATAGGTTGGGAATATATGGGAGAGAGAGAGGGAGAGTCCAAATTATTATTGACTGATTGATGTTCTTTTCTTTCTTTCTAAAATGACGCAGAGATAGTGTCAAAACATGAGCGAAGCAAGGTGCCATAGACTTGGAAAAAAAACAGATCCTAGATGGAAACTTTAAACAGAGACATTAAGATGTAATACAATTCAAAATGTAAAAAAACATTGGGAGGTCATTACGGTCATGATCAGTATTCATCTTTACTCCATCAAATTATGATGATATTTAATAGTGTCAAAGTAAACCTCTTCATGAGAAGATGACTTTCTCGCAAGAAAAGTTTCTAAATTTCCTTGAATTAGTAAGAGTTTGACATATTAGACCCCTGAATTCTCACTAGTCTAATATCCTGATAGCTCACACTGACTGATACAACAACAATAACCCAGTATAATCCCACTTAGTGGGGTATGGGGAGTGTAGTACGCAGACCTTACCCCTACCCTGGGGTGGAGAGGTTGTTTCCAAATAGATCCCCCGGCATCCTTCCCTCCAAGGACTTCCTCACACTGATCATACTGAAAATTTCATATCCCTTTGTTGTATATAGTGATTTGCGAAAATATGAGAATTATAATTTTTGGAGTGTTATTGTTTGACTGCTCATGAGATACCAACAGGAAACTTTCATTGCTTTCTTCATCCCCTTGCTTAGAAGTTTACTGCTCATTGCTTTTTACTGCCAAACTGCAGATGCCAGCAAGGAATTTTTTAAACAAGTAGCCATTAGCTGCAATGAAGCAAGATCCAACGGTGAGATTTCATTATGCAGTATGTTGCTTAAAGTAGGGAATATTTGACTTGGAACAAACCAAGAGTCATCCTTTGCCCCTACAGCAGCTTCTGGCTGGAAGCAAGCTATCCTTTTTGCTACATCCAAATCAATAATAACGATGTTATAGAAATTTCAATTCGGGTCTTCTCTTTTCTTTCTTCACCCAAGTAGGTGAGGTGTTTCAAAGCATCGCCTAGTATCTTAGATTTTTTGCGCACTCCAGTAGTGTCAAATCTGTTGAAAAGTTTTCTTGCCACTTTTAGCAGTCGTGCGTGCTCAAGTCTAGGGGTGGATTTACGCTTACTGAAGCGGTATTCTTCGTTGAAAATTTTTACTATCTATATGTATTGTACGGAAACAGATAAGTAGGAAAAAATGGCACCACTTGACATAAATTGTGTTTTGGTAATGTGCTTTATTTTTCTTTAAGAGGTCAAAGGTTCAAACCACAACTATCACATTTTTCTTTTAGAAATACTTAGGACCTTTTGTAACTTAAGACTCGAAAAAAGCAATAGACTAAGGTTATTTCTTGTGTAAAGTTATGATGATCAAAGTTATATTTCAATTCTTTTATAAATTTCGATACCGCTTACAAAAATTTCTGCATACGCCCCTACTCTCAGGTCTTGTATTAGTAGCAGTTCATTTCTGGGTAGCCATCTGATTTCCACATAATTCTTATCGTGCTTTGTATCTCTTCTTGACAGGAGCTTTGGCTTCAGAGAGGGACGATGGTGCAACGTGAGAGATTAATGAACTCCATTTGACTTAACTTACCCCATTCACTTCAACGTGGTGAAAATGGTTTTAGTGTTTTCACCATCTTAAATATAGGATTCTGAAAAAGAAAAATAAAGCTCCTTTGTAGATTGATATTCATTCAATCTACATGTAATTTGAGCCAAGATGAAATATGTATTTGTTGTTTCAAGAGATAGTCATCTGTATATTAGACTCATTATTCTGCAACAATTTTTGAATTGTGCCGGAATGAGGCTCTTTGCAAATATTGGGACAAATTGCTGTGTAGTACATACTCCAGTGTGTCTTTTGAAGTGCAACACGGCACTACATATTTCCTTTGTTGATATGAAAATAAAGTCTTTACTTTGAATTCATCGAATTTATGTGAGAGCTCTGGCATGTTAATCAAAGCTCAAGGTATATGACTTGAACTTTCACCTTATTGGTAGGGTTCGATTCCTCCACCTTATAATACTTATTCCGTTTCTCCCTGGTAGAAATAAAATCTAGCGTCGCAACTTTTTTGATGATTTTTTGGACAAAAAGTACATTTTTAATGCTAAAAAAATGCAGTATTTTACTGCAAAATTTGTTGTATAATACTGCAAATTATAAATAAAATAAAATTATTTTTTAATAATCCGCATTATAATACTGCGAATTACAAAAAAAAAATAACTAATTTGCAATACCTTTATTAATTGGCCCCACCAATTAACTTACATAACAATAATTCAAACTAGTACACCAAGATTAGGTAATTAGTTGAATTCAAATTAGTAACACGCTCTTAAAATCTTGCTGGGTTCATCAAAGAATTTATATTTTTCAAGTGCGGCGGAGCATGAATTAGTTGTTGTGGTGAGAAAAATGTTCATATATTGCATACTATTTTCTATCTTCTTGTTTGAACAACTTAAGTCCAGAGTAACATAAGTTTTTTAGGCAAAGAATCTTTGTAAATCACTGCCAATATTGTTTAACGTTAGCGTGTTTCGTCATTGAAGTATATAGTGTTTCATTTTTCTCATTCAAAGTATATTAGTGTACTTTTATTACTTCTTTCTTTCATTTAAGAAAGATAGATCTACTATTCAATTTTTTTTTTCGAGAAGACAACTTTTATTTCTAAGAAATCTAATTCTATAAAGTAATTGGTACTTCTAACACAATAGAAATTTTTTCTTAGCAGACATGAAAAGGTTAATTCTATAAGTAATTTTGCATCAAAATACTTGAGAAGATAAACAATCTTCCTAGCAATAATTTACTTGATAAAAAATCTAAACAATAACTCATATTTCGACATATTTTAATTATCATAAAAGTACAAAATTTTGCAAATGAAAATAAACTCAGACTTTAGCAACTAATAACACAACCAAAATAAAATTAGTTAATTGTGAAAAAGATGAAACCCATGTGAAAAAAGTTATTTTCTTGTAGAAAAATTTAATAATTAATTCGCAATATCGTACTACATTTTATGTGTTTGAATTATTGCTATATCGGTTAATTGGTGGGGGCCAAATTAATAAAGGTACTGCGAATTAGTTAAAAAAAATTAATAATTTGCAGTATAATACTGCGAATTACAAAAAAAAAAAAATTGCAGTATAATACTGCAAATTATTATTATTATTTTTTTGTAATTCATAGTATTATATTGCGAATTACTTTAACGGCTAAATTTCCGTTAAGGTAATTTACAGTATAATACTGCAATATACCTATTTGTGTAACTTCTTTTTAACATTAAAAATATATTTTTTGTCCAAATATGGATTATTCTACTTATAAATTATCAGATACGTATAACATTTAAACTTCGACAATTTATATGAATAGTTTAGCTTAAACTGCTGCCATATATTTTATTTATTAAACCAACTTTTCGATTATTATTCAGTGTATGCTTACACTACTACTAATGAAATATTATATTAAATTAATAGTTAAAATTGTGTGTCCACTTATAATATCTTCTTATAAATGAGTCGTGGGGAAGTACTTCGATTTGGTTACGCCATATTTCTCGATTTTCAATTTTTCATAATCTTAGCCACCACTCCAATTTCACAGCTATTTATTGATTCAAAGTCCTGTAAGGGTAAGTTTGGAAAGTCACCTTTTAATTGGATTTGATGTAATTACTCAATTTTGATATATTTGTGATTAAGTAATTACTTGATCAGCATGTAATTGAAGGAAGAGATGTAATTACACTCTATAATTCTCAAGAAGAGCTGAGAATTGCTGGTAATTACATAATACAAATTTTTTTTTTTGTCAGCCGTCAAATTTTATTAACCGAAGTATAAATATTTACACCCGCTAGCTCAATTGGACTCTAGAGCTAGACCCTATCCAATATCTATTAAAAAAAACATATCAAAAAAAAGAATTGACCAAACATTTTTCCTGCTACTAAGAGTACCTGGCTTTTGTTATCTACTCTTCAACTGAAACTACCTAGGGAAACTATGTAGCCTTTCTTACTCTTTTTGCCATTTGACTTTTCTTTGCCCCCGGATGTACAAATCCAATACAATATGTCTTCTTTCCTTGAAATTTACTGTGGTTCCTCCAAGCCCATATGTGGTAGATTAGTGCCACAAATAGAAACACTAGCATACCACCTCTGACTTTGCTGGGAGTCCTTTTTGTTATTCATTTTAGAGAGTGTTTGGATTGTCTTATTTTAAATATTTATTGATTTTTAAGTTATTTTTTTTTAGTTTGTGTGATGTATGATAATGATAAAAAAGTACTTAAAAGCACTTACTTTTAAGTATAAAAAGTACAAAAATAAGCTAAAAGCCAAAAGTGGATATTGCCAACTTATCGCTTTTGGCTTTTAACTTAAAAGTTACCTTTTATAAGCCAATTCAAATAGCCTCTTAATCTCTTCATCCCAGCTTCTTATCACGGGCGGCTCAAGTGTAAATGGGGCCTAAAGCGAAAGTTTAATATGGGGCCTAAATATTTATAAAAATATTATATTATATGTTTTTATTTAAAATCTATTCTTCTAGCTTTTTGAGATGCAAAGTTGTTAATAACTTTATTATAATCGATTGATTTTAGTAATTCATTTTCAATTGATAATATAGCCAAGTCATTTAATCTTTCTTGAGACATTGTTGATCTTAGATAAGATTTTATCAATTTTAATTTTGAAAAACTTCTTTCTGCTGAAGCAATTGTTATAGGAACTGTTAACATTATTCTATAAGCAATATAAGCATTTGGAAAAGAATCAAGTCTTTTTATTTGATTAAGTATATCGATTGGAGTATTACCTTCTACTTCTAGTATTTCTCTTAACACTTTTAATTCGAAAAATAAGTCTAAACCATCAATATCTGAGTGATTGTTGTGTTTTAAGGAACCTTCAAGGTTAAGACAATATTTCTTCAATTTCTCACCATCTAATGATCTCAAATTTTTACCATTAAATAGGAAACCAAAGATACTTTCATATACTTCAAACTGTTCAAATCTATTTTGAAGTGAAAAAATGGCTTGATATACTATATATAAGAAGTAATCAACTCTAAAAGATTCTTCAGGAGACTTTGTGATTTCATTACCAACATTCTCATAAAAATATTTCTTTCTATGTATTACACGTTTATTACGAAATTCAGGTTCTATATTCATCTCAAATGCAATTTCCTTAGCTGAAATCATGGCAATTGTAAATCCTTCTTCTCTATATTTTTCAAAAAAAAGAAATTAGACCTCTTAGTTGATATATGGCAACATCAATAAGCATATCTTTTGATTGTAAACTTTTGCTAACTAAATTAACAACAAATAATACATCATACCAAATAGTTGCTAGACAATAAAAATTCAAAATTTTCAAGCTCATAAGTTGCTAGACAACTTGCTTCACTTTTTATTTTTGGATCCTCACTAACTTCTACTAATTTTATTAAAGCATCTCTTATTTGCGGAGCCTGGAATCTTATTGCTTTAATACTTTCAATACGACTTTCCCAACGTGTTTGTGATAATGATTTAAGAGTTAGACTGGGTATACTATCTTTTAAAATTTTCTACCGCTTAGTGGAAGAAGAAAATAATGAATATATACGTTGTACTACTCCAAAAACGATATTGCCTTCGTACAAGAGTTAGCCATGTCGTAAAGTACCAAATTTAGATTGTGACATCCACATGGTATATAAAAAGATCTAGGATATATATCGAGAAGTCTTTTTTGTACTCCTTGGTGTTTTCCCTTCATATTGGATCCGTTATCATAGCCTTGTCCTCTTATATTATCAATATCAAGTCCAATATTTTTTATTTCATCTAGAATAACTTCAAAAATACCTTTTCCACTTGTATCATCCACTTTTAAAAACTCTAAAAAAATATTCAATAATTTTTATTAGAGTTGATAAAATATCCACACTTCGTAATATTAAAAACATTGTTCTTGATGGCTTATATCCGGGGTGGAATCAAGTATGATTGAGAAATACTTTGTTTCTTTAATCTTTCCAATAATAATATTCTTAATTTCACTTGCCAATAAATTTATCAATTCATTTTGAATATTATGTCCGAGGTAATGATTTTGAATTTCATCATATTTAATTCGCCGAATATGTTCTTGCATGATAGGATCAAATTCTGCAATCATTTCAATAATACTTAAAAAAATTCTGTTGTTTTCTTGATAAATTTTTTCTTTTTTTCCCCTAAATGCCAAATTATTTTTACCAAGAGTTTTTATGACGGCAATAATTCTTGACAATACATTTCGCCAATGCTCTCTATCTCTTTTGATTTGGTCTTGCATATCTTTATCAATTGTTTTATTTTTGCACAATCTCACTTCTAAGTCAATCCATGAACTCATATTAATAATATGTTCGCTCGTTGTTTCATGATTTTTAAGCTTAGTACTAATATTTTTCCAATCTCTACTACCTTCACTAGCTAGTTTACTAATATTAGCACTAGAATTTGTATTAAATAGCTTGCAACAAAAACAAAATACTCTATCAAAATCTTTGGAATAAACCAACCATCTTCTTTCATGTTTTTCTCCATTTGCTAATTTTTGAAAATAATGTGTAGTAGAAAAGTGCCTTGAGGATTTATCCTTTGGAAAATCTATATCAGTAATTCTTGTTGTTCCTTTTTCTACTAATAAATCTCTCAACTTTGTATCAATATTAGTCCATTGACTAGGATCATATATATTTTTATGAATATTATTATTTAATTCATTTATTAGTTCTTGATATTCTTGAGAATCTTCGTCAGATTTTTCATAAACTTCTTCTTCTTCAATTTGGATTTTGTTATCATCTGACTCAACTAAGTTAATGACTTGTTCATCTACAGAACATTCTCCTATATTTTTCGATTTATTTTTTTTATTGTTTGTCAAAAATTTGTCAAGAGCTCCTTTCTGAGATTTTATTAAATTTTTAATTTTTCTTTTCTTTTGAATTTTTGAATAACCGGATGCATATTTTCTTGTTGACATATTTATATTCTAAAAATAAATAAATAATATGTACAAATTAGAATTAATAAAATAATAAGTATCCAATAAAAATAATATTAGAAAGTTAGAATAATATTACCCGATAATCAGAGGCGGCTCAAGAAATTTGAATACTTTGAGTCCTTGATTCCAATTCCAAAATATCCAGCTGTTGACTGAATCTAGTACAAAAATTAAGAAGGTAACAATTGAACATAAATCATAAAGAAAGAAGAATAAGGAGAGAAGAAAGGTATGACGTATGTCTCTTCTGCTGGAAGAAAGAATTAAAGAGAGAAGAATGGAGGATGAAAATTGAATAGTAGAGAAAGAAAAGAAGAAGATATTAAATAAAGAAAGAAAGTTGTAATGAAATGAAAGAAAGAGAAGATTGTAACGTTGGGAACTTAGGGAATTGAGGAGTTGGTCAAATGTCAATTATTGTGAAAAATAAAAAGTAAAGATGTCCAATTAAATTAAAGTGACAGTTATACTTTTTATTATTTTAAGTTTTAATTTATTAATATATTTAAAAAATTATTTAAAAAGTATAAAAGTATTATATATACATATATTATTATTCTTAAAAAAAAGGGGCCCTCCAAAATTGGGGCCTAAGGCACTTGCCATACCCCTTATATAGTTAGAGCCGCCTCTGCTTCCTATCTGGTGTATTTCTCCTATCCACTATAGTAATGTAGCCTAGATAATTTTGGAGTAATCACAATCAAACATCATATGTTCCATTGTCTCCTCAATATTCTTTTCACACAATACACAGTCTCTTGCTACTGATAGTCCCCATTTATGTAGTCGATCGACTGTGTCTAATCTTCTATGTAATGCCCGCCAAAGAATGAATTGATGTTTTGGCAATGCTTTGGTTGCTATAGTTAATTTTTTCCAGGGACTCTTCTGGTATTGATGTCTTGTTGCAATGTAGAGCTTTTTAATGTTGAATTTTCCTTGCTTGCAGTAGTTGTTCAGATCATCAGTGAGTCTCTTGTGGCTCAACCAATCCCTAGCATCAAATATCTTCCTAACTAACTGCCAACAAGCTTTCTTAGGAGTGCTCATAGTCTTTACATTTTGGTCTTTTATATAGAAGTTATGGAGCATTCCATTGAACTCATAGAGTATCCTTCTTTGTAGTGATACCAAACGATAACTTGCATAGGGCAGCCTTATTCTAGGAGTAAATATCAAGAACATTTAGCTCACCTGCTGACATTGCCATACATATTGTATTCCAAGCTATTACCAGGTTATTTTTTGAATCTCTTTTCTTTTCTTTTTTAATTAACCTTTTTTATTTTTTATTTTAATTTATTTTTTTAACTTTTAAAATTCATTGTTTTTTCAAATATTATATTTTACATTATTTATTTTTGTGTTTCCTTATTTCTCATTTTCTAACATTTACTTCACGCATTTCTACATAATTTCTCATATTTTATTTCTTTCTTAATTACTTGTTTTGGTAATAAGAGATTTTATATGCCACGGAAAAAAAGTATTTACAATGTCTGCTATATTGTTATTATAATTTTTCTAAAAATTTATACCTCGTAATCTAAGAAATAATGTTGAACTTTGTTATTGGATGAGGTTATATGCAAACTTAACTATGTTAAAATAATAAATTATTTAATTAAATAATATTAATATTATTATTATTTTCAACCTTTTTTTGTGTGATTCCACGTAGGTGCTTATATATTTTATTTTTCTTTATTTTCTTCATTTAGCACGATTGTGGTATTAGTTGAGGGTCTATCGAAAATTGTCTCTCTACCTTCACAAAATAAGGGTAATATCAGCGTACACATTACTCTCTCACCATTTATGGGATTATACTAAGTTTGTTGTTGTTGTTGTTGTAGCATAATTGTGCTATTATTCTAAATTGAAATTGCTCCTCCTAATGTTAAAAATAATGAATCGTCAATAAACATAGCATAGAATAAGTGATGTTATTTAAGTAGAATCTCATTGTTGAATGAGGTTATAGATGTCACGATCCAAACTAGAGGTCCATGACTAGCACCCTACCCTACTTGTCGGGCACCAACGTATATTTTATCTAACCTTCTTTATTATCTTTTGGGGTTGACGAGATCAATATAAATGGTAAATATGGATCATGGACAACCAACAATAAATTATGATGGCATGAACATAGATAACAGGAGACGACCAGACAATCAAGAAACTATATATAAGGTACGAGCTACCACGCTACCATGAAAGACTATAAAACAAAAACTGGCCGACAAGGCATACCAAACTATACAAACATCGGGATCGTGATGGCGCCTACTCGTGGTAGCTAGGCAAGCCACTGTATTCATACTATCCTGTTTTTAACAAAATTTTAATTAAATAAATGCGGAATAACAAATCACACTGTGAAAATCATACTGAAATCCTCTACCCAAGACGTGGAGTCACCAACTCACAACGAAGTAGTGACAAGCCTAGGACCAGACACCCACATAACCTGTACAATTCAATATATATATATGTGTACCACAAAATAACAAGAAATAATCAAGTATTAACACAATAAGGAATATCTTAAAGAATTCAACAATTAACCACGGTTAATAATTTCACAAGGAAAAACAAAGTGTAATGTAAACACAAGTAATATCAATTGAAGAAATAGCAAGCAGTTGCACGGCATCACCCTTCGTGCTTTTACTCTCATCCTCACCAAATAAGCAAATAAAGTACACGGCATCACCCTTCGTGCTTTTACTCTCATCCTCACATCCATGGTACGGCATGATCCTTCGTACATGGTTCAATAATAGGGCACGGCATGATCCTTCGTGCATAAATAAATAAATAAACATGGCACAGCATCACCCTTCGTGCATTATCACTCTTCCTCACCCAAATAACAATCAAATAAGTTCACAAGGAAAACAAGGTATAATGGAAACACAAGTAATATCAAGTCAAGAAATGGCAAACAATTGCACGGCATCACCCAAATAAAATATAATGGAAAAACAAGTAATATCAAGTCAAGGAATAGCAAACAATTGCACGGCATCACCCTTCGTGCTTTTACTCTCATCCTCACCAAATAAACAAATAAAGTACACGGCATCACCCTTCGTGCTTTTACTCTCATCCTCACATCCATAGGTACGGCATGATCCTTCGTACATGGTTCAATAATAGGGCACGGCATGATCCTTCGTGCATAAATAAATAAATAAACATGGCACGGCATCACCCTTCGTGCATTATCACTCTTCCTCACCCAAATAACAATCACAGTTAAGGGCAGAGAAAGAAACAACAATTCATAAATCGTCCCATCAAGGGCAATCAATAATTATCTTCACAACAAATCCCAACAAGGGAGAACAATAACAATTCACCTGTAATATATCTCAAAATATCATTTTCCAACGACTCACGGTCATACTAGACGCCAGTTTATGGATGCTCGTCACCACAGCCCATACACCGCACTCGATCACATAACACATAACACATAATCCTATTCCCTCAAGCTAGGATAGAACAAACACTTACCTCGAATGCTTATGAACAATCCAATCCGTGGAAATGTCTTTTCTTTCAATTTGGCTCCAATCCAATCGTATCTATACACAATTGATTTAATATCATCATTTCTACTCCACAAACTAATTCTTAATACCAAATAACACTTTTACAACATTCTGCCATGAATAGTAAATTTCAACCCCGGGCCCACATGGTCGGAATTCGGGGTTATGACTAAAATCCGGTTACCCATCCCCCACGAGTTCATGTATATAATTTGTTTCAAAATCGGACCTCAATTCGAGGTCAAATTCCCAAATTTATGAAAAACCCTATTTTCTAACAAAAACAAAAATTTTACCATGAAAACATTTGATTTCTAATGAAAAACATGTTTAATGATGTTAGGAATTGAAAGAATTAAGTAAAAAGTGACTTACAATCGTTTTGGTGAAGAAGAAATCCTTGAAGAGTCGCAATTGGGTGTTTTGGTTTTGTGAAAAATGAAGAAATGACTGAAATTCGTGTTTTTCAGGTCTCTGTGTTCGCATTTGCGAACATGGGTTCGCAATTGCGAACCCCGACCAATTTCTGGAGTTTGAAAAATAAGCTAAGGGTGGGAAGTTCGCATTTGCGACAAAAGGTTCGCATTTGCGAACAAGGCTCTTCGCATTTGCGAAGAAATCTTCGCATTTGCGAAGCTTGGCTGGGCAGGCATCCTTCGCATTTGCGAAGAAAGCTTCGCATTTGCGAAGCCTGGCTGGGCAGGCATCCTTCGCATTTGCGAAGAAAGCTTCGCATTTGCGAAGCATGGCTGGGCAGGCTCCTTCGCATTTGCGATCAGGGGTTCG
Source organism: Nicotiana noctiflora (assembly GCA_032618575.1). Classification (NCBI taxonomy): domain Eukaryota; kingdom Viridiplantae; phylum Streptophyta; class Magnoliopsida; order Solanales; family Solanaceae; genus Nicotiana; species Nicotiana noctiflora. Next base: position 95,516 of record JASVEL010000583.1, on the reverse strand, counting down.
CATTTGCGAACCCTGCCTTGGTCCGTCACCTTCGCAATTGCGAGAAATTCTTCGCAATTGCGAAGCCAACAGCTGGGTGAAAAAAACCAGCAGTTAAAAATTCAGATTTTCATCCAACGGCCTATCAAATCTTTACCCGAGCCCCCGGGCTCCAAACCAAACATGCACACAACCTCAAAAACACATTATGGACTTGTTCGTGCGATCATATCGCCAATAACACTTCGTTTCAATCAAATCAAGCCCCAAACTCATGGTTTTCATACTTTTGATTTTCAAAACTTCTTAACTTGGAACTCAAGGTCCAAAACATCTCAAACGACATCCAAATGTCACCAAACTTTACAGAAATCACATATATAATATTTAAGACTTGTACCGGGCGTCGGAACCAAAATACGAGCCCGATACCAAGGTCTATTAATTTATTTCCTTTAATAATTGCATCAAAAACAATTTCACATAAAAATTCATAACTTGGGCTCTAGGCCTCCGAATTCGACTCCGGACACATGTCCAAGTCCCATATTTTCCTACGGACCTCTCGGGACCATCCAATCTCGGGTCCGGATCCGTTTACCAAAAATGTTGACCGAAGTCAACCATATCAATATTAATATCATTTTTATCCAAATTTCTCATAGAATTCATATTTTCTATCACAAAATCTTTCCGGCTACATGCTCGGATCGTGCACGTAAATCGAGGCAATATAGAATGAGGTTTTCAAGGCCTCAAAAGTACGAAATGATTAATAAAACAAGTGATGACCCCTTTGGGTCGTCACAATCTCCACCTCTAAAACAACCGTTCGTCCTCGAACGGACAAAAAAGAAAGAAGTACCTGAGTCAGGAAACAAGTGTGGGTAGCGGCTCCGCATATCAGACTCGGACTCCCAGGTCGACGCCTCAGGAGGCTGACCTCTCCACTGAACACGCACAGAAGGATAACTCTTCGACCTCAACTGTCGAACCTGCCGGTCTAGAATAGCCACCGGCTCCTCCTCGTAAGATAGATCATTGTCCAATTGAACAGTACTGAAGTCTAACACATGTGTGGGATCGCCGTGGTATCTCCGAAGCATAGATACATGAAAAAAACTGGATGCACGGCTGATAAGCTAGGCGGCAAAGCCAGTGTGTAAGCCACCCCTCCCACTCTGTCTAGAATTTCAAATGGGCCAATATACCTAGGGCTGAGCTTGCCCTTCTTTCCGAACCTCATCACACCCTTCATAGGCGACACTCGGAGCAATACTCGCTCCCCAATCATGAAAGTTATATCTCGAACCTTGCGATCCGCATAGCTCTTTTGTCTAGACTGAGCTGTGCGAAGCCTATCTTGCATAATCTTGACCTTATCTAAGGCCTCCTGAAATAAATCTGTAGCTAACAATTTAGACACCGAGCGACATACACAACGATATCTTTCTTCATTCTGCCCTACCAATAGTGTTGCCGTAAGTCCTGGTACATCTTCGCGGCGCCTGGGTGAATAGAATACCGCGAACTGTGGGCCTCTGCTAAGATCAACTTTCGAATCCCTTTGACATTGGGCACACAAACTCGACCCTGCAATTTCAATACTCCATCATCATCTAGATTCACCTGTGTGGCACCTCTCCGCTATACTGTATCTCTCAACTCACGCAAATGAGGATCATCAAATTGCCTCTCACGGATACGCTCTAATAAGGAAGAACGAGCGACCGTGCAGGCTAGCACTCTGCTAGGCTCAGAAATGTCTAATCTCACGAACCGGTTGGCTAAGGCCTGGACATCTAGAGCTAATGGTCTCTGATCGACCGGAATATATGCAAGACTACCCATGCTGGCATACTTTCTACTCAATGCATCGGCCACCACATTGGCCTTACCTGGGTGATATAATATAGTAACATCATAGTCTTTTAGCAACTCTAACCATCTCCGCTGTCGTAGATTCAACTCTTTTGTTTAAACAAATACTGAAGACTCTTATGATCGGTGTATACTTCACATACTACACCATACAAATAATGCCTCCAGATCTTCAATGCGTGAATAATCGCCGCAAATTCTAGATCATGCACTGGGTAATTCTTTTCATGCATCTTCAATTGCCTCGAAGCATAGGCAATAACCTTGCCATCCTGCATTAACACTGCACCAAGCCCAATACGGAAAGCATCACAATAATCAGTATAAGGTCCCGCACTTGTGGGTAAAATCAATATCGATATCGTAGTCAGAGCTGTCTTGAGCTTCTGAATCTCTCCTTGCACTCGTCTGACCACCTGAACTGGGCACCCTTCTGGGTCAACCTGGTCATCGGGGCTGCTATAGATGAGAATCCCTCCACGAACTATCGATAATATCCCGCTAATCCCAAGAAACTCCAAATCTCGCTAGCTGAAGTTGGCCTAGGCCAATTCTTGACTGCCTTAATCTTCTTCGGGTCTACCTGAATGCCCGCTGCTGATACTATATGACCCAGGAATGCAACTGAACTTAGCCAAAATTCACACTTCAACATTTTTTTGCATATAGTTGGCTATCTTTCATAGTCTGCAAAGTCACTCTGAGATGTTACGCATGCTCCTCATGACTGCAGGAGTATGTCAATATGGAAACAATGAAGACTACAACGAACAAGTCTAAATAAGGCACGAACACACTCATGCGTATGCACATATCCATGACTCTGAAGTCTGGCCATAAGAGTTATTCTTAAATTACAACATTGTCAATTAACCCTGTTATCAAATACCTTATTCTACAAATCCCACTTTACTCAGAATGAGGTATGGTGACCTCGTGATTATTTTCCCGAATTAATGCGTCATATTTATCCTTACCTGGTGCTCGTCTCAAAGGCTAAGCTCAACGGTTTCAAAATAGAAATGGCTAATATGAATAGAAACTATACAAGAATTGTCAAATAGTCCTAACGGGCATGACTCTTATTTACGAATGCAATACGAAAATATTAATTTCATAAAGAAGAATTTTAAACACATAAACTCTTACTACCAGGACCCAGTCCTCATATGATATCCACCGCAGCTTGAAGCTCGGCTTAGAAATATTTCACATTATGCCAAAAATTGGAGGATCTCATCCTCAACTCTGAATTACAGTGCTTGCACATCATATAATCTGAAATTTTTCATTTCATTTCTTTCTTCCTTTCAATAATTGTCCGTCAAAGATAATCATGACACAAAATGAACCCCCATACTGATAGGGCACACAATTAACGATTAAAATTAGTTATCCCGAAAATTATATCAAAACCCACTGTAATAAGTAATATAAAGTCACTCTTAGCCTCATGGATATTTTAGTGACTAACACCTAATAATAGGGATGTCTATCCTCATGTAATATCTCAACGTGAGTATTTCCCTAAGTAGGTTTGATGATTACGATACTCGCTCATGAATGGAGCATGTTAAAAGGACTCGCCTAAATTTTCTTTCAAAAACCAAATTAAATTAAGGGAAAAATTATTCTGTCTATAACAATCTGAATTATACGTGTGATGACCACATTTGGTGTAGTGACCTCCCTCATATCATAAAAATTATATCAATGGTCGGGTCTCCACCTCTAGGATTTTCACCTCCACCTCTAACATCATAACCTCTACATCTGGCTGGCCAGGTAGGATAACTATTAACTGCAATGGAGCGTGTAGCCTGAGTGCTTTCCTAAAATTGTATTTCTCCAAAATTCCACATTCACAGCAATTCCTTTAAGGCTCGGTTAACTTATTGCTCATGACAATATATATTCGGACACAGTCATTGTGACCTGGTACAACCGTTCAGATCGCACATACTACATATTGCAAAGAATCTCGGGGGTGATATCTTCAGAACATTTTCTTAAAATAGAGTTTAGTAGATAGCGTTGCGTTGGCCGGCTTGCCTTCTTCGTAGGCTTGTCACAAACATCGACGGCCAATTTCCTCTTTTGCTATGTTGCCATTTACTCATAAACTCTTCGTTATTCTTCTGGGGCGATTTCTTACCCCATGAAATGAACCAACCTTAAATATGTATAAATTATTTGGAGGACATTTCCATACCATATATATATACATTCCAATAACTCATCATATTTGTCCTTCACAACTCCAACACATCGACCGGACGTCAAGGTCCGTTGAAACCCAACACGATTTATTAGGTGATCTCTTGATATAATTGCGTCTTCCGTTGGGACCATAACTTGTGTGGTAAATACATTATCTTCCCACTACTTCTGTGTGCCTTCCGTAGCACAGTAAAATGAACTCCTCGCATTCGACTATTCCCACGTTCTGTAATTCCTCATAAGAACTGTCAAGCACAATCTCGTGGGTTCTCAAAAGATGCACCGCTGAAGGTGGCAGCGAAGACTTTGGTGAAACTTGTCCTCCGTAAAACTTTTGAAGGAATAGTTGATCTATCACCAGCCTGTGCCATTGTTCGGCTGGATAAGCGGTACGTGACTACGCCATTCGTGGGAAAACAAGAGTGGAAATTTAACTTAACACTTTGAAGAACAAATTCGCATGATAAGAAAGAACAAATGAGAGACTCTTTCCTAACTCAATAGACTCGGAGGACAAGTACGGACGTCTCCGTACCTACCTCTCAAACTCTACTAAGCTTGTTCGTGAGTGGTGAGACCTATGTAACCTAGAGCTCGATACCAACTTGTCACGACCCGGATTTTTCCCCAACATCGGGATCGTGATGGCGCCTACTCGTGGTAGCTAGGCAAGCCACTGTATTCATACTATCCTGCGTTTTTAACAAAATTTTAATTAAATAAATGCGGAATAACAAATCACACGGAAGTGTAGCATCAGCACAACCGACCCCATGTGCTGGTAAGTGCTTGGCCTATCCCGGCGAAGTAGTGACAAGCCTAGGACCAGACACCCACATAACCTGTACAATTCAATATATATATATGTGTACCACAAAATAACAAGAAATAATCAAGTATTAACACAATAAGGAATATCTTAAAGAATTCAACAATTAACCACAGTTAATAATTTCACAAGGAAAAACAAAGTAAAATGGAAACACAAGTAATATCAAGTCAAGGAATAGCAAACGGTTGCACGGCATCACCCTTCGTGCTTTTACTCTCATCCTCACCAAATAAGCAAATAAAGTACACGGCATCACCCTTCGTGCTTTTACTCTCATCCTCACATCCATGGTACGGCATGATCCTTCGTACATGGTTCAATAATAGGGCACGGCATGATCCTTCGTGCATAAATAAATAAATAAACATGGCACGGCATCACCCTTCGTGCATTATCACTCTTCCTCACCCAAATAACAATCAAATAAGTTCACAAGGAAAACAAGGTATAATGGAAACACAAGTAATATCAAGTCAAGAAATGGCAAACAATTGCACAGCATCACCCAAATAAAATATAATGGAAAAACAAGTAATATCAAGTCAAGGAATAGCAAACAATTGCACGGCATCACCCTTCGTGCTTTTACTCTCATCCTCACCAAATAAACAAATAAAGTACACGGCATCACCCTTCGTGCTTTTACTCTCATCCTCACATCCATGGTACGGCATGATCCTTCGTACATGGTTCGATAATAGGGCACGACATGATCCTTCGTGCATAAATAAATAAATAAACATGGCACGTCATCACCCTTCGTGCATTATCACTCTTCCTCACCCAAATAACAATCACAGTTAAGGGCAGAGAAAGACACAGCAATTCATAAATCGTCCCATCAAGGGCAATCAATAATTATCTTCACAACAAGTCCCAACAAAGGAGAACAATAACAATTCACCTGTAATATATCTCAAAATATCATTTTCCAACGACTCACGGTCATACTAGACGCCAGTGTATGGATGCTCGTCACCACAGCCCATACACCGCACTCGATCACATAACACATAGCACATAATCCTATTCCCTCAAGCTAGGATAGAACAAACACTTACCTCGAATGCTTATGAACAATCCAATCCGTGGAAATGTCTTTTCTTTCAATTTGGCTCCAATCCAATCGTATCTATACACAATTGATTTAATATCATCATTTCTACTCCACAAACTAATTCTTAATACCAAATAACACTTTTACAACATTCTGCCATGAATAGTAAATTTCAACCCCGGGCCCACATGATCGGAATTCGGGGTTATGACTAAAATCCGGTTACCCATCCCCCCACGAGTTCATGTATATAATTTGTTTCAAAATCGGACCTCAATTCGAGGTCAAATTCCCAAATTTATGAAAAACCCTATTTTCTAACAAAAACAAAAATTTTACCATGAAAACATTTGATTTCTAATGAAAAACATGTTTAATGATGTTAGGAATTGAAAGAATTAAGTAAAAAGTGACTTACAATCGTTTTGGTGAAGAAGAAATCCTTGAAGAGTCGCAATTGGGTGTTTTGGTTTTGTGAAAAATGAAGAAATGACTGAAATTCGTGTTTTTCAGGTCTCTGTGTTCGCATTTGCGAACATGGGTTCGCAATTGCGAACCCCGACCAATTTCCGGAGTTTGAAAAATAAGCTAAGGGTGGGAAGTTCGCATTTGCGACAAAAGGTTCGCATTTGCGAACAAGGCTCTTCGCATTTGCGAAGAAATCTTCGCATTTGCGAAGCCTGGCTGGGCAGGCATCCTTCGCATTTGCGAAGAAAGCTTCGCATTTGCGAAGCCTGGCTGGGCAGGCATCCTTCGCATTTGCGAAGAAAGCTTCGCATTTGCGAAGCATGGCTGGGCAGGCTCCTTCGCATTTGCGATCAGGGGTTCGCATTTGCGAACCCTGCCTTGGTCTGTCACCTTCGCAATTGCGAGAAATTCTTCGCAATTGCGAAGCCAACAGCTGGGTGAAAAAAAACCAGCAGTTCAAAATTCAGATTTTCATCCAACGGCCTATCAAATCTTTACCCGAGCCCCCGGGCTCCAAACCAATCATGCACACAACCTCAAAAACACATTATGGACTTGTTCGTGCGATCATATCGCCAATAACACTTCGTTTCAATCAAATCAAGCCCCAAACTCATGGTTTTCATACTTTTGATTTTCAAAACTTCTTAACTTGGAACTCAAGGTCCAAAACATCTCAAACGACATCCAAATGTCACCAAACTTTACGGAAATCACATATATAATATTTAAGACTTGTACCGGGCGTCGGAACCAAAATACGAGCCCGATACCAAGGTCTATTAATTTATTTCCTTTAATAATTGCATCAAAAACAATTTCACATAAAAATTCATAACTTGGGCTCTAGGCCTCAGGAATTCGACTCCGGACACATGTCCAAGTCCCATATTTTCCTACGGACCTCTCGGGACCATCCAATCTCGGGTCCGGATCCGTTTACCAAAAATGTTGACCGAAGTCAACCATATCAATATTAATATCATTTTTATCCAAATTTCTCATAGAATTCATATTTTCTATCACAAAATCTTTCCGGCTACATGCTCGGATCGTGCACGTAAATCGAGGCAACATAGAATGAGGTTTTCAAGGCCTCGGAAGCTCGAAATGATTAATTAAATAAGTGATGACCCTTTGGGTCGTCACACAGATGGTAACTATACATGAGTCGACACCTGTCTATGAGACTCTAAAGGAACATAAGTGCTGCAACATAGTCGGAACATGGCCTCGACATACCCATAATGTCTATAACAAAAATGCATACCAAGACCAAGGCAAGTCCGGAGAAGGGATCTCGCCAATCATCGCTGAACTGGATAGCCTACGGTGGTGGGGGAGCTGCACCTGCCTATCTATCAGGACCTACAGCACGACATGCAGCATCCACAATTAAAAGGACATCAGTACGAATAAAGTGCTAAGTATGTAAGGCAGAGAACCATAAATAAGAACAGTAATGTAAGCATGGGTAAAGAATATACAACCTATAATATCTTAGTACCTCTGAGGGCTACTGACATGAAATGCATCATACATATGTGTAAATGTATAAACTTTTAAAACATTCGCCTCTGTGGGAATCATCATCATTATATTGTACTCGGCCGTAATAGGCTCGATAAAAGAATATACCCAGCCATCATAAGGCTCGGTAGAATCGTACCCGGCCATGTGGAGCTCGATAAAATCTAACTGATCAGTGATTGCACAATAGGTGTCGTACCTGGCCGACCATAACGTGGCTCGGTAGAGTAAAATAGATACATATAGATAATGCATGCTCGACTCATTGAAATATGTTCTAGACCTTTCGGAGTGATGTAAGATCGACATCATCTGTACACATTATTAGGACTAACTCTTCACTATGAAACTTATAAGAATCAAGAAGTACCAATAACATTGATAACATAAGAATAAGAGAAGCAACATCACATCAATCATTCCATAAGAGGGAAATAATGTAAGTACTGCTAGCTTCTAAGAGTAGAGTATCTTTGGAAGCTCGTTCATTACATTATGTACGATCGGAGTCATGCAAAAGAAGAAAAGGGATAGCCTCGCATACCTTGTATATATTGCCCAACCTCAAGTTATGCAAACGTCACGAGTCATTAGTCTACAATAGGAGACATGACACAATCATTAATGTTTAAGCATCGTAACTATTATGTACCAACTACAACTTATTTTACGATGAAACGGACAACACCTCCCCTATTTATATGAATTCCTACAAGTGAAAACAATCACCAAACATCCCAAATAATATCAGTGTTAATCATATTGAACCTCCTAAAATAGCCCACCGGCCGATAACATTACAACCAAGCCTTTCGATATATATATTTCACAAGTTCTAGCTTCAATAACTCAGCCGCAACTTGGAAAATTTTAAATACATATATAGTAAGAGGTTCTTTACCTTTATACAGAAAGAAAAACTCCAATTTGACCTTAATTCTCCATGAAATATCCCTCCAATGCTGCCACAACAATAAGGAAACAAAACTAGCAACAATTAGTGTTTTTCGGTACTAGAATCACTTTAGAAGGCTTGAAATCACCAAAGGGTTGATATTAAGAACTTTAGAGAGTATTTACAGAATATAAACCCTTTAAAACAACCTACCACACAAGCTGGAACAACACAAAAATGAGCAACAACAAGAAGAACAAGAGTCATACTAGAGCCACGGGATTCCCGACATTTGATTTGTGTTGTTTGCCTTTTGTTTGGGTCTTGAACCTTTGAGAGAACTTTGAGAGGGTATTCCTAGGGTTCTAAGGTCTGAAAATAGTGAAAAAAATGAATTAAAACGGGTTGAGGCGTCCTATATAGATCCAAATGTCTTAAACTGCCTAAGTGGGCCCCATATAGAGGTGCTTGGCCCAGTCTCGCGAAAATGCGAATATCTCTCTATTCCGAGATTGTATCGATGAACGGTTGAATGCGTTAGAAACTAGACCTATAGATATTCAATATGGTGGTTAGATTACTCCATAATTCTAAGTAAATTGGGAGAAAAGCTTAGTAACATTTGACCTAATATTTAAGTAAAATTATGAACCTAAGTTGCGACAACTTTTGTCGACTTTTGTCTCATAAATTATTTGACTTCAAGACTTATGATACGGATACTATATGATTCAAATACCTTAAAACACTACCTATTGATTGTATTAAGAACCTCTAGGTTTACCCGAAAATACGGCTGACAACATCCTTGATTTGTTTAACTTCTAATACTTGCTAACCACCCTTATATAACTTTGTATCATTTAAGACCAATATGATTAACTTCTTATCATCTTAAAGATAATATCTTCATGGATTTATGTTGACTACCTTATGCATGAACTAACATATGTGAATATGGGTTGTAATACCCTCCCTTCCCTCTCCCCCCCCCCCCAAGGAACATTCGTTCTCGAATGTAATGGTTTATGGGGAGTCCAAATCATCGTGGATTCCAACGGAAATTTCCAGTCCATTTCCCCTATATAATGGTCATTAGAAAAATTTGCAAGAAGTTAAGACCAACATATGGCTTCACAAGGCTACACAAGGCATTATGGACATGTACATTATTTGCATATCACCATCTTGTAAGGAAGAATGTTCTCAAGTTATTGCTTACCTCATAAAGCCGTTTCACCTTTCCAATGTACTATGCGTTCCACCAGCATCCTTGTTATCATAATTCTGGAATAGGTAAGGGTATTTAGACTTCACCTCTTCTTCCGCTTCCCATGTTATTTCTTCCATATTCTTGTTCCTCCATAATACTTTGACGGAAGCTACATCTTTTGTTCTCAGCTTGCGGACTTGTCGATCTAATATAGCCACTGACACTTCTTTGTATGATAGATCCTCTGTAACTTGTACATCTTTGATAGGGACAACTCGAGAAGGGTCTCTAATACATTTCCTCAATATAAATACATGGAATACCGGATGGACAAATTCCAATTCGGATGGCAATTCTAACTCATAAGCAGTATGTCCAATTCGGCGAAGAATTTTATATGGACCGATATACCTTGGACTCAGCTTACCTTTCTTCCCAAAATACATAACACCCTTCATTGGCGAGATCCTTAGGAAAATCCAATCACCAATCTCAAACTCCAAATCACGATGTCGGACATCGGAGTAAGACTTTTGCCTACTTTTGTGCCGTCCTCAATCATTCCTGTATCACCTTCACCTTCTCAGTGGCTTGGTGAATCAAATTTGGCCCATATAATTCTGTTTCACCAACTTCGAACCATCCAACTGGTAATCTACATCTTCTCCCGTATAGTGTCTCATATGGGTCCATTTTAATACTGGAATGGTAGCTATTATTATAGGCGAATTCTATGAGTGGAAGATGTTCATCACCAATTTTCCTTAAAATCTAGAACACATGTTCGTAGCATATCTTCCAGTGTATTAATGGTACGTTCAACTTCTCTGTTAGTTTGTGGATGAAATGCAATGCTGAGATTCACTTGTGTGCTTAGACCCTTCTGAAAAGACCTCCAAAAGTTAGCCGTAAATTGAGCTCCTCGATCTGATATAATAGACACCGTCACACCATGAATTCTAACAATCTCTTTGATATACAACTTTGCATAATCTTCAACCGTGTAAGTTGTCTTAACTGGAAAAAAATGGACACATTTTGTAAGTCGATCAACTATGACCCAGATGGAGTCAAACTTATGATTAGAGCAAGGTAATCCAATACCGAAGTCCATATTAATCACCTCCCATTTCCAGGTCGGAATCTCTATATTCTGAAGAAATCCATCGGGTTTTTGATGTTGCATCTTTACTTGTTGACAAATGGGATACTGAGCTACAAATTCTACAATAGATTTCTTCGTGTTATCCCACCAATACTGCTCCTTGACATCATGATACATCTTTGTCGAGTCGGGATGGATGGAATATCGGGATTGATGAATCTCATTCATAATCTTATCTCGCAACCCTACCACATTAGGCACACATAATCGGCCCTGGTATCTCAGTGCCCCATCTCCTCCGCTCTCAAAAGCCGTAATTTTACACTGTTTAATACTCTCTCTCAAACATACTAAGATAGGATCTTCATATTGCCGTGCTTTTACCTCTTATACCAAAGATGATTCTGATGCATTATGTACTATAACACCTCCGTCATTAGAGTAATAATCTAATTCTCATATTTTCAAGTTGATGAAGCTCTTTAGTCAACCCCCGTCTACCTGCCTCAATGTGTACTAAGCTTCCCATTGACTTACGGCTGAGAGCATCTTCCACAATATTGGATTTACCGGGATAATACAATATCTTGACGTCGTAGTCTTTCAGTAATTCAAGCCACCTACGCTGCCTCAAATTTAACTCTTTCTGCTTGAAGATGTATTGTAAACTCATGTGATCTGTGTAGATGTCAACATGGACGATGTATAAGTAGTGGCGCCATATTTTCAAAGCATATATTATTGCATCCAATTCCAAATCATGGGCTGGGTAATTCTTTTCATGCTTCTTCAATTGTATTGATGTATAAGTGATCACCTTTCCACGCTGCATCAATACGCACCCCAAACCTATACCTGAGGCATCGAAATATACCACATATCTTTGTGTTCCTTCAGGGAGAGTGAGTACTGGTGTGGATGTCAATCGATTCTTTGGCTCTTGAAAACTACGTTCACAAGTGTCAGACAACTGGAACTTGGTAGCTTTTTGTGTTAACTTAGTCAATGGTGCTAATATGGAGGAAAAAACTTCTACAAATCACCTATAATATCTTGCTAGCCCTAGGAAGCTGCGGACTTCTGCTAGTGTTGTAGGTATCTGCCAATTATTTACTACATCGATCTTCTGAGTGTCGACACTAATACCCTTATTAGATATCAAATGGCCAAGGAATGCTACAGAGTTCAGCCATAATTCACATTTGGAGAGCGGCCGACATGTTCCGCCTCCGAACGAGAATACACCAGAATGTCATCAATGAATACAATCATGAACACATCAAGATAGGGCCTGAATACAGTATTCATGAGATTCATAAAAGTTGCTGGGGCATTTGTTAGCCCGAACGACATCACCAATAACTCAAAGTGCCCATATCTTGTTCTGAAGGTCGTCTCTGGAATATCATTCTCCTTAACCCTCACCTGATGATACCCTGAACGTAAGTTAATTTGGAGAGATGCTTGGCACCCTGGAGTTGGTCAAACAAGTCGTCAATTCTTGGAAGTGGATACTTGTTCTTTATAGTAAACTTATTCAACTGTCGATAGTTGATACATATCTGTAACGACACGTCTTTCTTCCGTACGAATAGAACTGTTGCACCCCAAGTTGAAGTGATATGCGTAATGAAGCCCTTATCTAGCAAGTCCTTCAATTGAGCCTTCAACTCTCGCAACTCTGCAGGGGCCATTTTGTACGGAGGGATAGAGATCGGATGAGTATCAGGCAACACATCAATGCTAAACTCAATCTCCCTTTTAGGATGAAGGCCTGGGAGATCATCTGGGAAAACATCTTGAAATTCATTGACCAAGGGGATTGATTTTAGAGTAGGCGTCTTCGCCTCCGCATCCCTAACGTGAACGAGCTGATAAATGTAACCTTTTGAGATCATTTTCCTTGCCTTAAGATAGGAAATAAACCTACTTTTCGGTGTACCAATGTTCCCCTTCCATTCAATAACGGGATCACTAGGAAATTGAAACATCATTATTTTCGTAAGACAGTTAACATTTGCATAGCATGAGGCCAACCAGTCCATTCCCATTATTACATCAAAATCAACTATTTCTAACTCAAATAAATTTGTCGAGGTTTGACGACTACAAATCATAACAGTGCAACCTCTATATACCCTTCTAGCAATCACAGAATCTCCTATCGGAGTAAATACCGCAAGGGGTTTACTTACAAATTCAGGTTCAATGCCAAACTTATTAGCCACAAAGGGTATAACATATGATAATGTAGATCCCGGATCAATCAGTGCATATACATCATAAGAAAACACAGACAATATACCTGTAACAACATCTGGAGACGACTCGAGATCTTGTCGACCTACTAGAGCATAGGTTCGATTTTAAGCACCACTCAAACTCGGCACTGCACCTCCACCTCTACCACGACTTGTCGGCTGTTGAAAACCTTGTGCTGGAGGTCGAACTGATGGGGAAGAACCAAACACAGATCCAGTCGGCTGAGTCATACCATCAACTCCCCTGTTAGGACAATCCCGCATCATATGGCCAGGTTGTCTGCAAGAATAATATGCATCAGAACCTCGACGGCACAGTCCAAAGTGGGCCTTGTCGCACTGATCACAACATGGTGTTGTGGATCTCGTCTAACTAGTATCCTTGTGATGTTGCGAGCCTGATGCCCGCGAACTCTGACCTATACCAGAATAGGTAAATAGATCATATTGAGGCCTTTGAAACTGTGGAGGAGCACTAGCTACAGGTGGCGCCGAACTTCTCGAATACGGGGGCCTAGCGCTACCTCTGAAGTCATCAGAATACTTGTGAGCACGTGATTTTTGCCCTACATGAGAATTACTCCCAAAAATTCAAAATAAAATAATCTTTTCGTTGTGTGCTCTTTTTAGATTTTTCGTGACATTTTTGGATAATTGTTTGTATTTGTCTAAGCATGTTTGTTTGTTTAAATTAAGAAAAATACAAAAATATGTTGTGTTTGCATTCTTAGGAGTTAATTTACAATTGAAAGTAATCAAAATTATTTGACTAAATGGAAAATCACAAAAAATATGTATTGTTTGTATTTAATGTCTCAATTGTGTGATTTATATTTAATTAATGTTTAAATTGAGTATGTTAATTGTTAGTATAACTTAATTAGTATTTCTTATAATCTAATTGATTTTGTAGTGTAATTAGAAATTTTTGTTTTACTAAATTTGAAATTAAAGAGATAAAGAAAAACAAAATCAAACAAAAGAAGTTGAAATCGGATTGGGCCCAATTTAATTAGGAGAGAAAACCAGCCCAAAAAAACTACCCTTAAACCCGTCCAATCCCCAAACCGACCCGGTCCAACCCCGTTTCAGAGCCACCCTTGATCCTAGTCGTTGATCATTGTGATCTAACGGCTGAGATTCGAAGATCAATTTTAAACCCCCAAAGACCCGGTCACACCCCTTATTAGCCAAACAACCCTTTACCCTCCTCTCTCTAAACCCTAAAGGACCTCGATGTAACGCCGCCGTCAAAACCACCGCCTGCCGCCTACCGGAAATCGCCTCACGGCGGTTCCGGTAGGCCAAACCCCTCCATTTTTACACCCTAGGACCATCTCGACTCCCCCATTCCAAATCTACGAACCATTTACCTCGAATCACCCTCTAGCTTCTCGAATCTTCAATCGAAGATTCGAGTCCAAACTTAACCTACACCAAACACCCCCAAACTCACCCCAAACACTTCCCTAGCCTCCCTCGTCACCAAACCATAATTGGTTTTGTTCGAATCCGGCCGGAACTAGTGAAGACCCAAACCGAGTTCAAGAACCCTAGAAATCAAATTAGGGATTTGGGGTCCAAAATCAAAACGAATTGGGGTCTAATAGACCTTAATTGAGATGTTTTCATTTGAAAACATTTCGATTAAGTTCCGTTAGACTCCAAAATCCAAATTTGAGCCAAATCCGAGATTGGTCCGGGGTTCGTTCGAGCTTTGATTTCTTCTCTCATGGTATTTTTTCCTTTTCTCTCTTCTTATTTTTTGTGAATGTTTTATACTTTTGCTTCTCTTTAAATTTTCTGTTCTTCTACTCCATAAGACCTTTATTTGGTCAATTGTTTTTTGTTTGTTTATTTGATTGTGGTTTGTCATAGGATAAATATTCGTTACGGTTAGCGTCGTCGAATAACTAGTTTTGTATTTTTCTATTTCTGTCGAAAACCGTGAATCATTGGTATTATTCGTCGATTTGTTGTTTGTTGATTCTCATGTGTTGTGGTCGATTAAATAAACGTTGTCGATTAGTTATATGAGCTTTCTTGAGTGAAACACTAGGTAATGATTAACACTGTTAGCTTGGTTAGGACCAATGTCGAATTGAATCTTGGTCTGTTTGTGATTCTTAAAGGTTTGGATTGGATATAGTTGTTAATCCTAGTAGAAAATCCAGAATTTGATGGCCTGTTATTTACACCTTAATACACCCTCAAAATTGTTGCCTAAATGAATTAGAAAAGAGTTTTGTGGTGGAATTACACCCTGTTAGAGAGTAGATCATGGACCAACTTCATTCTGAGATTAAAAGGAGGCGCAGGGCACATGTTTAGTTAGTAAAGCCTGCAAGACAGCAGGGAATTCCACTTAAACAGACCCATACTTAAACATTTATGAGTGGAGAGTAGAAGGTGATCATGGCTGTGTAGTATTAAAAGGGTTAAAAGCTAAAGGGGTACACATGGGGGAGAAGGCAGCCTTGGGGAAAAGGGATTAAGGGCTGGTTCTCCTTGTCTATAAAGGGGACAATCTTTAACAGAGGGAGGGACCCAAAAATACACAATGAAAAACAGAGAGAAAGTTTATACATAGGAATACTCACTGGAACACACTTACACACAGTAGGAGAGTACACGGATAGAGAGACACTCACACAAATACTCATTGAAAGGAATACTAACATATTAGGATACAGAGAGGGGGTAAGGGTATACAGAGAACAGACACACACACAGAGATACTGAAAATAACTACTGTTCCATTGAACTTAGTTTTTCCTTTTGATTTCTGATATTTTACAAGTCTGTCTTTGAAGTTTTCTGTGGATCCAATCTGGTATTCAAAAAACATACATATAGGGGAGTTGAGGGAACTTACAGAGAGAGTTTTAAACATTAAGAAGAGCTAAAGAACATATAAATTGGAGAGTTTCTTTGAGAGATACCCATAGGCAGAGAAAAGGTATTTAAGAGCCAGGGAGTTCTGAAAACAGAGAGGGATAATGAGACATACATAGAGGTCTGAAATTGAGAGAATAGAGAGGAATCTTTTTCTTTTCTATCTGGAATCTGGTTTGTTCAAGTTGTGAAGGGAATTGTAGTGATTTGTTTTGATTTATCTTGGGTTGTTTGGTTTCAAGTCCTGTTGGCTTCGCTTGATTCATTTCGGGGCTGTGATCAAGTGTTATTCTGGTCTTTCGAACTTGGTTTCTGCTGCTGATTAAAGCACAGTTTATTGTTGTGTTGTTGCTGTTGCATTACTGCCTGTTGCTACTGCTGATTCTTCCTCTTTCTCATCAATTCCAATTTCAGGTATACATTTGTAAACTCAGGCTTTACGGAATAAATTGAAGTGGTGATCCCTCCTCTTGTTGATATCTTTCGACTTCACTTTTTTTGTTCATTCGTAAATTGTTATCAATTTAAGAATATGTTATGAAGTTTGTGCTTGACAATATCATAGTGATTTGAATTAATTCTGGATGAATGTATAACTAAATTGTTATTACTTTGACTGTTAGTAGTATTACTGGACTGTTGTAATTTAACAGGTATGGCTTAGATCAATTGTGGTTGTTTCACTGTGTCATTTAAGCAGAGAAATAAATAGAGAATGTAGTATATACGCATTCAGCAGGTATTTCTTGTTAATATAGTTATTCGATTGTTCTAAATAAATTTAGTTAATTAGATTATTATAGAAAAATGCAAAATCACATATTACCAAGCGTTAATATAGGCTGAATAGGAGATTAAAAATCGGAAGGGTGACTAGTATTAACACGTGAAGAGTTTTTTTGATCTTATGTTTGGGCTTGACTTAGACCTAGTCATTGAAAAGAATTAATTTGTACAAATCAAGTTGCTTGGACTTACGACTGAAATGGTATTAGGCCCATTAATGCTTAAATTGATAGACTAAGGTAATAACAATTAGCTAGGATTTTCTTTCCTTTATATACAAAAACAAAACAATAGAAACTTAGTCACTTTAGGTATGACCTTAAATAAAAGTGAGATGAGCCTCGCCGCACTAAATACACAATTGCGGAGCCCTCAAATAAAATTGTTATAAAAAGCATAGACTCGGGAAGACCGTTTAGCGAATTTCACAGTCTTTCCCAAAGTTAATAAAGACGATAGACTCTTTAGGCACGATCTGTAAATAAAATACTTTCCTAATTACGGGTGCACATTTATGTAACCCAAATCTTACTCTCGGCGAAACTGAAATACATTAGAGTCACAGGCGTACCGGTTGCGGTGTGACTTGAAATGTGTTTTCGTGACGTCGCAATTCTTCTAAAATCAAAAAGCGGAACATTAAAAGCACATAGTTAAAATATGTAAAGAAATCAGATAAAAGCAAAAATTGCAGTTGAGCGACCGTGCTAGAACCACGGAATCCGGGAGTGCCTAACACCTTCTCCCGGGTTAACAGAATTCCTTATCCAGGTTTCTAGTTTCGCAGACTGTATTACGGAGTCATAAATTTCCTCGGTTCGAGATTAAACCGGTGACTTGGGACACCATTATTTTCCCAAGTGGCGACTCTGAAATAATTAAATAAATTGATCCCGTTCCGACTGTCCTTTAAATGGAAAAACTCCTTCACTGATTATTATTATATCCCTTCTCGGGGTGTAGTATTAAACAGTGGCACATATACATTTACATGGTGTGCGGAAAAAGGAGGTGTGACAATACTTTGCAAATCTTGCCCTCTTATGGTGGCCCCTATCCTGCTATCCATCTGTCACGACCCGGATTTCCCACCATCGGGGGTCATGATGGCTCCTACTAGTGGAAGCTAGGCAAGCCAAATATTAATTACACCTCCATTAATTACCAAATTCTTATTAAGACTTTAAAATTAAAAACATATAAATTACAGCGGAATAATTAAACTTAGCGGAAGACTTAGTCAATCTTATCAAATATGATAAAGAAAACCCAAACATGATACACTACCCAAGACTGGTGTCACAATACTTACGAACTTCTAAGAATAATACACATAATTGTCTGAAAGAAAATATAAGCTGTTTATCTCGAATATGTGAGATAACATAATGAAATACATAGATAGAAGAGACAACGGGTCCTGCTGACACCTGCAAGGCTACCTCGTAGTCTCAGTAGTCGGAATATCCACAATTGCTACTGCCGCTCCTGCTGTCCGTAACCTGTATCTGCGCAAAAAGAGCGCAGAGTGTAGTATCAGCACAACCGACCCCATGTGTTGGTAAGTGCCTGGCCTATTCCAGCGAAATAGTGACGAGACTAAGGCCAATCACCCACATAACCCTGTACAGTTGCAATATATATATATATATATATATATATATATATATATATACAAAACATTTATAAGGAAAGACTCTGCTCTGAAATAATAGTCAATAACTCGTGATATCCAGAATAATCTAGTCAACAGAATAAATCTTACTTTCATATCTCAATTCCTTTTTCATTTCATATCTCGTGGTAGGCGTACCACCCGCTCCTAACTATAACAGTAATTATATCTTGTGGTAGACGTACCACCCGCTCCCAAATATATCAATAAGCTACCGGCAACTATGGCCAATGCCAAAATTTAAATCACTTTGCGGTCGGCGTGCCACACGATCCCATTTCTTATCATATAAGTGGTCGGCGCGCCACACGATCCCAATTCATAAATATATATATTACCGGCATTTAACCAATAATCTCTGCATCAACAATATTTATAATTATCAGTTTTGAACCAATAATTGATAATAATTCAACGATTTATCTCCATTACCGGTGTGACACCAATAACTCTTAATCAACAATTTATACATAACTAAATTCCTATTCCTTCAAGCTAGGATAGAACAAACACTTACCTCGAAAGTTTACGAACGATTCAATCCGTAGCAATGCCTTTTCCTTTCAAATTTGGCTCCAATCCAATCGTATCTATACACAATTGATTTAGTATCATCAATTCTACTTAACAAACTAGTTCATATTGTTAAATATGATTTTTACAACATTCTGCCCGAAATAGTAAAAATCGACCCCGAGCCCACATAATCGAACTCAAGTTTCGAACCAAAATAAGTTCACCCAATCATCCATGAGTTCAAATATACAATTTGTTCTTAAGTTCGACTCCAAAACGAAGTCTAGATCGCAAATTCTTTGAAAACCCTTACTATACTCAATTCTATAGTTTTTCTACCCATTTACACCTATTTAGGCTTAGGAATTCAAATAATATTGACGGGAAATGAAGAAAAGGAGTTAAGAATCACTTAACCAAGAAGTTTGATGAAGAATCGCTCAAAAATCGTCCAAGGGGCTGTGGAGAAGAGAGTTGAACAGAAATGGGATTTTTATCCCGTTTCTGTTGTGTTTTCTGACTTAAATTCACTGGGCATAAGTTTGTTCATCGCGTTCGCGACACCCCGGTCGCGTTCGTGATGAAGAAGAAGTTTTACACATCGCGTTCGCGTGGGGCTTGTCGCGAACGCGAAGAAGAAAATTTTGGGGCTTACAGGTTAGCCTACGCGAACGCGAGCTTATCCACGCGAACGTGTAGAGAAAAAGGGTTGGCTCAAATTTACACTATGCGAACGCGTGAAGTAGTACGCGATCGCGATGAAGGGAAACAGCTGGGCATCGCGAACGCGACCAGAAGGACGCGAACGCGTTGAAGAAAAGAAGTTGGCCATCGCGAACGCGACCACCTGGACGCGAACGCGTAGAAGAATTGCCTGCTGCAGATTTTCTTAAGTCCAAAACCACCCCGATGCCTATCCGAAACTCACCCGAGCCCTCGAGGCTCCAAACCAAATATGCACACTAACTCAATAACATCATACGAACTTGTTCGAGCGATCAAATCGCCAAAATAACATCAAAATCAATGAATTGAGCCTTAAAACTCAATAATTCTCTCAAATTTCGTAATTTCCAAAATTTCCATTTTAAGGTCGAAACACGTCAAACGATGTTCGTTTTCAACCAAACTTTACAGGAAGCGCTTAACCAACATATATGACCTGTACCGGGCATCGGAACCAAAATACGAGCCCGATACCAGTACTTTTTCATCAAAATTCAGTTTCATTTTCCTTAAACATTTTCAGAAAATAATTTAATAGAAAAATTCTTTTTCCGGGGTTCTAGACCTCGGATTTCAATTCCGGGCATACGCCCAAGTTCCATATTTTTCTACGGATTTTCTAAGACCGTCAAATCACGGTTCCGGGTTCGTTTACCAAAAATGTTGACCAAAGTCAACCATATCAATATTAATATCAAAATTCTTCAAATTTTTCACATATTTCACATATTTCAACATAAAAATTTTCCAGCTTCGTGCCCGAACTGTTCACGCAAATCGAGGCAACTATAAATGAGGTTTTCAAGACCTTAGAAGCTCGAAATAATTAATAAAATAAGTGATGACCCCTTTGGGTCGTCACACCATCTGCCCTCTGCTGGCACTTACAATCCCCTAGGGTCTGGGCATAAGCCTGAATATAGGAAATATCCATGCCCTCTACCAATGAGGCTGTCGTGCACTCATTTATTAAATGTGGTCTCAATCCGTTCACAAACAAATGTAACTTATCACTCATCTCGGCCACCATATGGGGAGCATACCTTGCTAAATAATCAAACTGCATACTGTACTCTCGCACACTCATATTACCTTGCCTAAGGTTCAGGAACTTATCAGCTCTAGCTCGTCGTATCTCAATTGGCAAGTAGTGACGGAGAAAGGCATCATAAAATTCCTTCCACACCTGGGGAGTGTTTGGACCCCTGGATCTCTCCCAACTATCATACCAGAGAACCGCTAAATTCCGTAATCGATAAGAAGCCAACTCTATTGCCTCTATATCACTAGTATGCATAACTTTGTAGTAGTCTGCGGGTCCTCCTTAACAGTGGAGGGTCTAGATTAATAAAATCACGAACTCTTCTACTAACTGGTTTATCAGTAGCACCGGTATTGTGCCTCTAAGCTTGAGCAGCTACCAAGCTAGTTAATAACTGCAAAGCACTCTGTATATCCTGGTCTGTAGTGCCAGACAGAGGAACCGGAGGTGCTGGGTGCCTCTTAATAACCTCTGGAGGAGACGAAGTAGATGAGGTATGAGATGACATCTCACTCCGAGCCTCACTTTGGCCTGCTCTGGCTTGGGGCACCTGACTGGTACCCTTTCCGGCAGCTGTATCAAGCCATCTCCTAATTGTTTGCTTCCTGGTCGAAGGAATGGCTGAAAGAAAACAAGGTGAATATTAGAGATGAACACTTACAACTCAACTCTACGCACGATCTAGATTCAGGAAGAAGGTAACAACCCTAGATGTCATGTAGCCTCCTAATTATAAATGTGGCGCGCTACACATCTATAATCAAGACTCTACTAGATATGGCTCATAGACAATCCCTAGGTCAGACTTGCTCTGATACCAAGTTTGTCGCGATCCAAACTAGAGGACCATGACTAGCTCCCGACCCTACTTGCCGGGCACCAATATACATTTTATCTAACCTTCTTCATTATCTTTTAGGGCTGACGAGATCAATATAAATGCTAGATATGGATCGTGGACAACCAACAATAAAATATGATGGCATGAACATACATAATATGGGATGACCAGACAATCAAGAAACTATATATAAGGTACGAGCTACCACGCTACCATGAAAGACTATAAAACAAAAACTAGCCGACAAGGCATACCAAACTATACTTGAGTCGACAATTGTCTATGTGCCTCTGAAGGAACATAAGTGCTGTAAAATAGCCGGAGCAGGGCCCCGACATACCCATAATGTCTATAACAAAAATGCATACCAAGACCAAGGCAAGTCTGGAGAAGGGATCTCGCCAATCACCACTAAATTGGACAGCCTACTGTGGTGGGGCAGGTGCAAACGTCAGTACGAATAAAGTACTGAGTATGTAAGCCAGGGAATCATAAATACGAATAATAATGTAAGCATGGATAGAGAATATACAGCCTATAACATTTGAGTACCTATAAGGGCTAGTGACATGAAATGCACGATACATATGTATAAATACATAAATGTTTAAAACATTCGCCTCTATGGGCATCATCATCATCATCATCATATCCTACCCGACCGTAATAGGCTCGGTAAAACAAATGTACCCGGCCATCATAAGCCTCGGTAGAATTGTACCCGACCACGTGGAGATCGGTAAAATCCAATTGATCAGTGGTTGCACAATAGGTACCATACCCGGCCAACTATAGCGCGGCTCGGTAGCGTAAAATAGACACATATATATAATACATGCTCGACTCATAGAAACACGTTCTAGATTTTTCGGAGTGACGTAAGATCGACATCCTCTGTACACATTATTAGGACTAACTCTTCACTATGAACCTTATAAGAATCAAGAAATACCAACAAAATTGATAATATAAGAATAAGATAAGCAACATCTCATCAATCATTCCATAAGAGAGGAAACAATGTAAGTACTGCTAGCTTCTAAAAGTAGAGTATCTTTAGAAGATCGTTCATTATATTATGTACGATCGGAGTCATGCAATAGAAGGAAAAGGATAGCCTCACATACCTTGTATATATTGCCCAACCTCAAGCTATGCAAATGTCATGAGTCATTAGTCTACAATAGGAGACATGACACTATCGTTAACGTTTAAGCATCGTAACTATTATGTACCGACCACAATCTATTTTACGATGAAATGGACAACACCTACCCTATTTATATGACTTCCCACAAGTGAAAATAATCACCAAACAACCCAAACAACATCAATGTTAATCATATTGAACCTCTCAAAACAACCCACCGACCGATAACATTTACAACGAAGCCTTTCAATATATATATTTCACAAGTTCTAGCTTCAATAATTTAGCCGCAACTTGGATAATCTTAAATACATATAGAGTAAGAGGTTTCTTATCTTTTTACAGAAAGAAGAATCCAATTTGACCTTAATTCTCCACGAAATATCGCTCCAATGCTGCCAGAACAACAAGGAAGCGAACCTAGCAATAATTAGTGTTTTTCGGCACTAGAATCACTCTAGAAGGCTTGAACTCACCTAGGTTGATATTAAGAACTCGAGGGAGTATTTACAGAACATAAACCATTTAAAACAACCTCCCACATGAGCTGTAACAACACAAAAATGAGCAACAACAAGAAGAACAAGAGACTTACTAGCGCTACGGGATTCCCGACACTTGATTTGTATTGTTTGCCGTTTGTTTGGGTCTTGAATCTTGAGAGAACCTTAAGAGGGTGTTCCTAGGGTTCTAAGGTCTGAAAATAGTGAAAAGAAATGACTTAAAACGGGTTGGAGGCATCCTATATAGATCCAAATGTCTTAAACTGCCTAAGTGGGCCCCATAAAGAGGTGCTTCGCGCAGTCTCACGAAAATGCGAATATCTCTCTACTCCGAGATCGTATTGACAATTGGTTTAATGCGTTAGAACTAAACTCATAGATCTTCAATATGGTGGTTTTATCACTCAATAATTCTAAATAAATTTGGAGAAAATTTTAGTAACATTTGATCTAATAATTAAGTAAAATTATGAACCTAAGTTGCGGCAACTTTTATCGACTTTTGTCTCATAAATTGTTTGACTTCAAGACTTATGATACGGATACTATATGATTCAAATACCTTAAAACACTACCTCTTGATTGTATTAAGAACCTCTAGGTTTACCCGAAAATACGGCTGACAACATCCTTGATTCGTTTAACTTCTAATACTTGTTAACCAACCTTATATACCTTTGTATCACTTAAGATCAATAGAAATTAACTTCTTATCATCTTAAAGATAATATCTTCATGGATTTACGTTGACTACCTTATGGCATGAACTAACGTACGTGAATATGGGTTGTAACAACAGACTTTGTTTTTTTTTTAAAATTATTTTTACTTAAATTATGTTGAAACTTATTTTACATTATATTATAATTTTACATAACGTATTATGTTAATTTTTTTTTTCAATTTTGAATTTATGTTACATTTTCGCTTCTGTTTTATGGTATTCACTTATAATTCAGATTGCATGCCATTAGTTTTCCAGTTAGAATTAATAGACTATTTTTTGTAAAATATTTGAGTAATGTTATGGCATTAGATTTATAAATATTAATTATTTATCAAACATGGGGTCCATGATGTTCTTACAAAATATATGGTTTTTAGTTCTTATAATTGATTAAAGCAAAATATTATTAATTTGAAAAATATATATCAAGCATTTTTCTAATATTAGTTACAAATATAATATAAATAATAATTGATATATTTTCAAGAAACAATATATATTTTAAAAGATCTTGTGCATTGGAACTCATGGTTATGGACTTGAATCCGTTAGTATGGAATATTTTTTTTTTCAAATGAAATGCCCTCGTATATGAAAAGAGTGAAAAAGTGCTTTGAACATTTTCTTTTCTAAGTGAAATCACCTAGTATATGAAAGAGTGAAAAAGTGCTTTCGTTGTTGTGCGGCTTTGCAAAAGATACAATAATTTTCGACTGTCCCGTAATTGACCCCTAAGCTCGGGGGAGGACGATCATACTTGTTTAATTTATCTCTTTCAACTTGGATCCCATGAGGCGGATACAAATTACAAAGAAAAAAAAAACCAAATAATCATTCTATGATGAAAATAGAATAACTGTCGAATTTTTTTGTCAATTTAATATTATTTATAAAGGCACATATTTGTTAACTAATTTTTAATTTTTGATAATTAACTTTATTTTTTAAATTTAATTTTACTATATAATTATACTTGTGCAACTAAACGATATACTTGTAATTACATGGTAATTATATTATGATAAACAAATACGTCATCGTAATTACAATACTGTGTAATTACTTGAGTATGTAATTACTATTCCAATTACTGGTGATTTTTCAAACATACCCTAAGGAATTTTGTACGAGATCAGTTCGATTTGACAATTTTATATTCTTGGATAAGATTTTCATATTTTGGTGTAGCAACTGTTATATTACAGTTATATGGGAGTATTTCTTATTCCAATTAGCACTTCTTATCAAATTTTTATGTTCAAAAACTTCATCTAAACATTATTCATTTTTTTGATATTATTGTGGATCATTAATAAATATTAACTGGAAAAATACTTTTCATCAACCAACCAAATTACTTGCCAAAATAATATTTTTCTTTGTACTAAAAAGAAGAGAATAATAGAAAATGAGATTGACAAAACAGAAGTGCAGATAGTATGCGGGAAGCTGTAGTGTGGAAAGCGTGAGACTGCAAGCTCCACGCGATCTCACAGTTTTCCCCCTGCCTTCTCACGGCCTTCGCGGACTATTGAGATTTCTCCATTGATACTCAATCATAAACGGATATTAATAATAATCACTCTCAAACCCATCAATTCTCTCTTTTTGCAGCTCTGTACATTTCACCAGATCTGCAGTTCCCCACTGCTTCATCCATATTACTTCAAAGGTCAGTCATTTTTTCTGTTTCAATGCATTTGGTAATTAAGCTTTGTGGATAAAATTGAGGCTGGTTCAATTTAGTTAAGCGTACGATCTGGTTGATACTGTAATCTGCAAATGTTTAATTTAGCAACAGAAATATGAATTCAGCTATTAAAGCTCAACTTCTATTGAATTTCCAGTGTTCTTTGGAAAAAATGAGAAGGAGCCAAATTCCTGTGTTTGCACAAAAAAAAAAGGTTACGTTGGTGCGAACAATGTGAGATGATGATAGGGAGATAGTCTGTGAAGTGTGGAAGCTAGAATTAGTTTGCCCGTTGGATCTCAGTGTGACACTACTATTTACTTTCCAGAGTTTGACATTCCAATAGGAGCTTCTTTAATCAAGGGAGACAAAAAACACTAGGTGCTTTCTTCCCATCTGCTTAAGCTTTGGTGGGCCGAGTTACTCGGTACCTGTGTTGGTGGGAGTTAGCAGGTAACTGGTGGAATTGTCGAGGTGCGCGCTGGCTGGCTGAAAGAAGCTTTTTAAATTTTGTTGATAGTAAGGAGTTTTCAGAGCTGATATTTGTGTTACTTTATCTTGGTTCTTTAGTTTCAAGGCTGAATTACATGATGCGGTATTTGTGGATTATTTATTTTGTGTTTTGTGATTGTTACTGATTGCAGTTGATGGTGAAACAATTTAATCCCTCCTACTTTGAGGCAAAAGCCGAAATGATGGAGGGAGATATTAATAGTGGGGCTGCAGATAATCACTCGGAAAATGTTAGCAAAACGGAGAAACAGTTCAATAACTTCAATATTGAGCGTAATCATGTAAAGGAGAACGGAATTTATGATGGTTATCAACATACAGGTGATAGCCATGATGATCTTGTACAAATGCTCGTTGAACTCAATTTCCAGAATGAATATCTGAAATCTCAGATTGTGGGGTGGCAAAACATCAACCTTTATTCTGATGAATCTGGCCAACAAGTGAGAGCAGTTGGGCATGAAAATGGGGCAAGTGATAACTCAGTTGATCTTAATGAGAAGATAGAATCCTTGGAGAGGGAACTGTTGGAGGAAAAACAAACACGAGGTGCGGCTGAGGAAGCACTAAAGCATGTTCAGACTCTATACTTAGAAGCAGACACAAAGGTCCAAGAGCTGTCTGCCAAAGTTGCTGAAGGTTGTGATTTACTTTGACTTCTATTTTCATCTTCAAGTTGCTTAAATTCAAAATCAAATATAGAACTTGAGCTTTGATAAGTTCTAAAAGTGTAGTGATGTATTTTCACTGGTAGTTGCAGATTCTTTTGGTTTTCTTTTCTTAGTTTCAATTGATAAAGCAGATAAGCTATTCTGAAGTCGATAAATGGTTTGTTTGAATAGTACAACATAAGATGGATCAGGAAATAAAAGAACGTGACGAAAGGTACTCAGAGCTAGACTCAAAGTTCAACAGACTTCACAAACGAGCAAAGCAGCGCATTCAAGAGGTGCAGAAGGTAAAATCTGAAATCACCCTCTTTTATTTGATAAGTCGACGTCTTTCATTAATATCTCATCAGAACTTGGTCAACTTTACTAAAGCTTTTTACATGGACAACACTTTCGGAATTCTAACAAACATCCATAGATAACAGTATTTTCTCACAGACCAAAAACACAAATGAAACCGAAGAGGACTTTTGATCATGGATAGTTGGTTATCAAAACTCCTTCAAATTTTACTAACTTTTTTCCCTCCAAATCGTCCAAAGATGCGAAGGGGCATGCATTTCTACTACTCTTTTCTTCTTTATATGCATCTTCCTTGCCCTTCAGCTTATCGTTGTCTTTGCACTAGGAGTCACCCATGATATATTGAAGAGGGGGGCACTATGGACCATAACTCCGACGTGAAACTACCTGATCCCACCCCCCACCCAAAAAAAAAAAAAAAAACCCGACGTGAAACTACATTGTGGAGGAAGATAGCCTACTCTCTCGTGGAGGTTGAGATGGCTGCTTAGTTGTTGGATTGGTGTTGATAGTAAGTTATTTATGCTCAGTAGACTTTCCCTTAATTCAAAAGAATTGTAGCTCAAAAAAATTGGACTAGTTCACTTGAATCTGCCCTTTCTGAATTACAGCATTGTGGAATAGTTTAACAACTGCTGATGAAAAAATTAAGTGTGTCCTTGATGAAAACAAGTCCAAAAGTAGAGCTCAATTCACCTGAACTTTAAATCAACTAAGATAAGCATGAAAGACTGTTTGAATAAAGTGGAGGAATCATGAATGTGGTCATGATATAGTCATATTTTCTTCTCTTCCTAAAGATGCAATTGGCTTGGAAATTAAAAAATAAGCCGTGGACAAGTTAGTCAAGTTGTAGATTAGTTGTTTTCAAATTCCCCCCCCCCCATATTTAAAGCGAGAATCACAATAATTAACTGTTCTTTGTCGAAGTTCTGTTTATTCAGGAAAAAGATGATCTTGAGGCCCAGTTTCGTGATGTCAATGAGAAATCCGAGCATGCAGCTTCTCAACTGTCTGCATTACAGCAAGAACTGGAACGCAATCGACAACACGCTCAGGAGGCACTGAAAGCAATGGATGCGGAGAGACAACAGTTACGAAGTACGAACAACAAGTATGTTCTCCTCATGAACTTAGTTGACGCTGCTCATCTACAAGGGATTTTGATAGATTATCTGCTTATTATTTTAATAAAAATTAGCTTTAAAGGAAAAAGAAAAAGGAAAAGAACAAAGAGATATCATCAGAGCTACATGTCGAAAAGCTTCTTGTTTTGTTTTTGATGAAGTAAGAAGATTTCATTAAAATTGCATCAAGAAGATGCAGTAGGTAGAAAAGAGATGTAGTTAGCTACTTAGCTCCAATACATGAGTAGCTACGTTAAGATCAGGGAGCTAACGAAGTCCAAAAAAATTTCAGTACTATTTATAAGGGTCAGAAAGTTCCAGCTAACCAAGATAACCAAGCAGATGGCTTTCAAGGAGTATGTTGGAGTTGCCTGAGTTTCCTCTATATCCAGATACACCAAAAAATAGTTGCTGGGATCATTTTCCAGATCCCTTTAATGGCATTATCAATTCTCCAATAACACCAGCTTACATAGGCTTCTTTAATTGTCTGTGGCATGACTCAACTTAGAACGGAAATAGAATAAAAGATGCTCCAAAGGTCGAACAACTTCTTGATTGAGCTACAACATCATCCTTTGAGGTCCTCCAGTGTCCATGTACTTACTGAGCAAATAATTTTTCAAGTATTTCTGACGACGAAGTTATGCACATGGACATACTGGATCCACGCCTAACCAGAATGAAAACAGTCTCCTGCGACATTCATGCTTTTGACTTCAATTGATGTTCATTTATGGTTCTTTAGTTGGTTAAAATATGTGAAGGCCTAGATTTTGTCAATTTTCTTTTTTTTTTGATTTGCACCGGTTGTCCGAGTCTCTAAGAGCCCCGACTAATCCCGGGGTGCACATGCCTTCGGCAAGGAGTTTCCTGTAAGTGCACCACGGTTAATTCAGGTTTTGCCCAGTCCGATGGCCCTCAGAAATTGTTTGCACCCAGTGGATTTCGAACTTGAGACCTTGAAAGGGAGCAAAGCCCAAGGCTCAAGTCTATTGCCACCAGGCCAACCCTTTGTCAATTTCTTTTTATCAAGAACATATGTTTGCCTCCCCTCTTATTCAGCTTGCATTCTCTCAATCTGTCTTATTCTTTTTGCATAGAAATTGCTCGTTTTATTTATGGAATCAATGTTCTCTTTTTTTTCTATGCCAGCCAAGTCTTCATTAAATAGTTACATCAGGCTCTGGAATTGTCAATTTTGTTTTGATGCAAAGCTAGTTCATGTCAACTGGTACCTGATGTTCTATCAATTTTGTTATATCAAATAATTGCAGTATTCCTGTTCTGAATGTGAAACTTTCTTTGAGATTTTCTAATCTTAAGATACTTTCTATCCTTACTTATTTTCACGGTATATAATTGGTGATTTTTAGGCTCAGAGACAACATTGAAGAGCTGCGCCGTTCTTTGGCACCAAAAGAAATTGCTCTGGAGGCATCACAACAGGCACTTTTAGAGAAAGAGCAGGTATGAAGCCGTAAGACAATTTTCACATCTTGTGTCAAGTTACATGCCTATAATAAAAAATTGTGTCAATTGCTTAATGGCTTCCGGGGTCAACCTTATGTATTTACCCATCTTACTCTAAGCATTTCTTAGTTCCTTTTGGCACTTGTATGCAATATTTTGCATGTAGGTGGTGAAGCTCTAAGTTGAAACAGGAATGTACTCTCCCACATGGGTGCTCACACCTGACAAACACATACCCATGAAAAAGTAAAAACAGAAGAGACAGAAAGGAAGAAAATGAAGGCGGACGAGGGAATAGGAAGAAATAGGACAATCAAATAGGACTGGGTTGAACCATCGCCAATCTACTTATCATGTTTGGTAAACTTAAAAAAAAAAATTAAGAATCTTTATCCCCTCTGCATCACAGGTAAAAAAGGGGGAGGGAATGGAAGGGAGATAGGCAGTGGGCCCTGGAATTAAGGAGAGGACGAAGACATTTTGGATACTGTACTGGTCTAAAAGAAAGGAGGGGGACAGTTAAAATGCTCCGTATTCTTTTTCCGATGTCACTGTATGCTCACTATGACGAGACACGGAGTGTTGTTAATGAGAGACTGGAGGTTTGGAGACAGGCCCTTGAGTCAAAGGGTTTCAAGTTGAGTAGGACGAAGACGGAATATCTTGAGTGTAAGTTCAGTGCCGAGCCGAGGGAAGAGGGCATGGACTTGAGGCTTAGATCGCAGGTCATTTCCAAAAGAGGCAGTTTCAAGTACCTTAGGTCAGTTATCCATGGGGGTGGGGAGATCGACGAGGATATCACACACCGTATAGGGGAGGGGTGGATAGAGGTTAGTATCTGGAGTCCTATGTGACAAGAAAGTGCCTCTGCTACTCAAAGGTAAGTTTTATAGAGCGGTGGTTTGGCCGGCCATGTTGTATGTGGCTAAGTGTTGGGCAATTAAGATCTCACATACCCAGAAGATGAAAGCAGCAGAAATAAGGATGTTGAGGTGGATGTGCGAGCACAATAGGATGGATAAGATTAGGAATGAAAATATTCGGGAGAAGGTGGGCGTGGCTCCTATTGATGACAAGTTGCGGGAAGCGAGACTCAGATGGTTTGCGCATGTTCAGAGGAGGAGCTTGGATGCCCCGGTAAGGAGGTGCGAGCGGTTGGCGCTGGTGGGTATGAGGAGAGGTAGAGGGCGGCCTAAGAAGTATTGGGAAGAGGTGATCAAGCGGGATATGGCGAGACTTCAAATCTCCGTGATAGGAAGCTGTGGAGGTCGAGCCTTAAGGTTGTGGGTTAGGAGGTAGTTGAGTATATTTAGTCTTGCAGTATGAGGTTAGGCTGATAGGATTTAGTCTTAGACTGACTGCTAGTGGTCAGTGCTCCGTTTACACTACTCTTCTGTTTTCATAGTGCCTGGCGTTATTTATTGGTCATTATTTCTGCCTTCATCTATTCACTGGTTCTTATGTTGTTATTATTTCCATGATGGTACTGATATATGTTCTCTTTTTGTCTTTTTGTCTTCTTGAGTCGAGGGTC
Source organism: Nicotiana noctiflora (assembly GCA_032618575.1). NCBI lineage: Eukaryota > Viridiplantae > Streptophyta > Magnoliopsida > Solanales > Solanaceae > Nicotiana > Nicotiana noctiflora. The sequence goes on along the minus strand of JASVEL010000583.1, from coordinate 63,903 downwards.
TATCGGAACCACTCTCTCTATCCCATCGGGGTAGAGGTAAGGTCTGTACCCCACTTGTGGGACTATACTGGGTCGTCGTTGTTGTTGTTGTACTGTATGCTCACTATTTTTATGTATCAGTTCTGCAGAATAAATCTAGCCCTTCAATCTACTTGTTAGAGCAGGAACAATGGGCAATTTTCTTGATAATTCGAATTTATAGTTCTGCTTGCATTACATCAAAGGCAGTCTTCATTAGCTCAACTATCCTATTAGCTCGGCATAGATCTTCACTTCCCTCAGCATAAGGTCGGGATTGAAAGATCCAATCTTAGTCTTGAAAATGTAGCGTTGGTCATTGTATCTGACCACAGGAAGTTTCAACTTCCTTGAAGCGTAGTGCGAGAAAGTCCTTTGACTTTTATTGTGCGTGTAAATGGCTATATAGAAATATTATTAGTAAAACTGAAAGAAATAGGCCAAGGCTGGGCTCCAGTTTGAGGTGGGCTCTCGGAGGAGGGATAAGAAGAAAAGAGTCTGATTATTAGCATCAAGGTTGGATTCAATGCTAAATGTTTGTACACCCAAAGCTGGTTGCTTGTTATAGACTTTTGTGTTATTTGAGCCTTATGAATTTTTACCCTTTGCTATGTCATTTCCATGTTTGAGAAAGCTATTCTGAAATCAGATAACCTAAGTGATGTGTGAGGCATTAGACGAAAGCTTTCAGACTAGTGAGTACACAAGATGATCTGGCAGAACTCATTAAAACAACAGCTCAAGTTGATTTGGCAGTGTGGCATTTGTAACTGATCTGTCCTTACCTTGTTTCTTTTATAAGAAAATTGTTAGTAAATAGTAAGTTTACTATTTTTCTTTGTTTTCACTGGCAAAAGGGCATCTTTAAAGCTTTTTAAATTTGTAAAAACTATTCAAAGGAGAAAATAGCTCGAAGACCGCCAATTATGAGCTGCGGCTTTAAGTACATGGTGCCGGAGAAAGCTGGTTTTGAGAAGAAAGGCAAGACGAAAAATCAATAAGTAACGTAAAAAAAATTAAACTGTAAACAATGAAGTAGTGGACTGGGAACTGCAAACAATTGAAATTTGTGAAGTAAAACTCATGTCAATCAAGTTAAGAACTGTTCTAAATCTCCAATTCAGATGCAAGATACAATTTTAAGTTTAATTTAGATACTTGCCAGTTTTCTGTACTAAATTTTAATTTCATGTTCTTAATCACTCAATATTCATCCATAATATTATTAACAAATTAATAAATCACTCTATCATCGTTATCTATCACATAGTGTTACTCACTTCAAGATAGATCCAGTGGGTTTAGAGGCGAGGGGCATGGTGCATTGAAGACTTGCATAAGCGGCCAAGCTCTTATCCACCTGCTTTCAAGGCTTAAGCGCGCCTCAAGCTGGCCTTTAACTAACATGACTAGACCATTGAGTTTTTCTTTGATTATTAGTTTCTGATTTTGTTGTTGTCCCCTTGTGTCATTTCAGATAAATGTATTTAATCCTTTTGAGATTGAGACAGTGTTAATTATTTGTTCTCGTTTTAACAAGATATCTAGTAAGAAGAATCCACTTGAGTTATTTTTTGGGGGTTTCCACTACTATTACGAATTGAACTTCATGTGTGTTGAGGTTATGTGATTTCTTGTCTTCTGTATTTAGTCATCTTTAATAGATTACTAGCTGCCTAGCTGGGTTCAGATTCAAATCAGTGTAAATCTCTGCAGACTTCATTTGTAGATGGTTGTCCAGGGTTTTATTCCAGAAGCAAAGACACATTCTGTCTTTTAAATGGCCTCATGTTCTTTCCAGTTTAAATGGATAAGATTCAATATAAGTCTATCAAGGTCTAGAGAGATGCTATTGTATTTTAATGGAGAAATTAGAAGTCAATTTGAGGACCAGGAATCTCATATTGGATAGAAAAGGCTAGAAATAAAATAGTTGTTCAATTCTGAAATTCATGATATTTGTAATGTTTCATGGCCTTATCATGGCATAGGTAGCCTATGTTTAAGTTCTCTCTCTGATACACCTCTTGAACTTGGAGGATCTTTGCATTTCTTAGCATTTATGTTACTGAATCTTGGTTTGCAGAAATTAGAAGAGATGGGAGCATTGCTGCAGGCAGCAGATGAGAAGAGGCAAGCTTCACTTGATGACCTCTCTTCAAAGCACCAGAAGGTACAAAGGCAGTAATACTGTTTATCATGCTTTAGCTTCTTTCTTTAGTTCTGAGTAGTTTATTTCCTAAATAAAATCTTCTTTGATATCAGCAAAGAGAGAGTCTGGAAGCCCAAATTACTGAGGCATTGGCTGAAAGAAGCAAAGCAACTGAAACAATATCATCCCTACGGGTAATAATTCTATTCCTAGTTGTACACTAGAGGTGGAAGGAATACAGAGATTAAAACAACTTCATCTTGCTCATCTATATTTTGGTAATTTAATGAGGCATCAACGATCTGACAAATGACAGTTAATGAGGTTTATATTTCTCGCTCAGCCGATTATTTGCACCGTAGCATTCTCAGGATCCTGTCTATTATATATTAATTGGTTCCATAGCATTCTCAGGATTCTGTCTATTATGTATCTTCTGGATATACAGAGTTTTAGTGTGTGTTTTTCCTTGTAGGCTCTGATTGCGGAGAAGGAGTCTAAGATTGCAGAGATGGATGCAGCTTCCAGTGGTGAAGCAGCAAGACTTAGAGCTGCTGTTGAAACTCTAAAAGGAGATATTATTCATCTGAAAAGTGAACACGTATGAGCTGAAACCTTTTGCCAATTTGTCCTTAAAAGTCATTCCTAATTGATGTTTTTCGGTTCATGTCAGTCATCCGAACGTTACATTATTCCAAGACAATGAAGTTGCTAAAGTTCCACTCCCTTTTGAGATTGCTAAACTTAAAAGGAAGTTACTACTTCAATTGCAGTCACACACCTGATAATGAGCTTAATGGTTGGGAGTCTAAATTATACTTGTTACTCTCTGCCTACCAAAGTTTCTTTCCCAACCCGTCCCTTTTTAGTTGAGTAGAGGAAAAGGTGGTGGATGAAACTGCTGATCATCTAAAGAATAATGTTGCAGTTACTCCTCAGCAGTCATAATATCTTACTTCGAGAGCCAGTACGGAACATAGTGAAATATGTGCTGGGAATTCCCCCCTTTTTGTTTAAAAATTTGATGCGTGTCCCCAGAAGGGTCAATTCTCGATCTCCCATGATGTGGTCTTTCATGATCAAATTTGGTCGTATGTCACATTATTATTTGTGCTTTTGTCAAGTGATATATATAATGGCGCAAATAACTAACTAATTTGGCGTAACCATTTCTATATGATTTTCTCTCGTCTCTGTAAGATGTGTAAACTATTTTTATTTTATCTTTTTACAACTGTAATGTTTTTTATTCATTCAGGAGAAAGAAAAAGATAGTTGGGAAACCACCTGCCATTCACTCAGAACAAAGCTGGAGATTGTTGAGAGTAACTGCATCCGCGCCGAGATTGAAGTAGCCAAATTTAGAAGTACATCCCTGTATTCTGGTTATTTACCTTGTTTTAGGAGATGAATTTGGATCTTATACTTGTTTTCCTCAATGTAGGTCAGCTGGAATCAGAATTATCAGCTCAGTCTCGGGTGTTAAACGCAAAAGAGGCTGAATTAATGGCGACCAAAGAAGAGGTAATCTATTCTCTTATTCTAACTATTATTTTTTGTCCTCTCGCAAATGTTTAGGCCGCATTTGTTTTTATTAAGATTAGGACGACTGAATCTATATACACATCTGGATTTTAAGATGTTGCATCAAGATCTGAATGTTGAATAACTAGGGCTGTTTTGTCCAGCAATTGAATGTTGATTATCTTTATTTAAAAACTCATATATATAGAATTCAAATAAATTGCTATAAATATTATATCTACAAAATATTAGAAAATATTTATTAACATGGTGTTATATAAATTGTTTATTTGATGAATCACACTATAAAAACTAGCGACAGTGACTGGCAGTGGTGGTGGTCGGCTATAATAGTTGTAAGGTGGTGGGTGGTGCTAGTGGTTGTATGGAGGAGATGGAGATGGTGGTTGTGCAGCAGTGGCAGAGCTGATGGATATTGGTGATTGCTACAGTGAAGGTGATGCCAGTGGTTGTGCAATAGAAGTTAGTGGTAGAGGTGGTTGGTAGTGGTGAAAGTGGTTTGTGGTGGTGATTGTGCAGAGGAGACTGGTGGTAGAGGCGGTGGCGGTGACTAGTTTTGTAGGTGGTTTGGGGGGGTCAGCACTGGTGGTTGTGCGGTGGAGGCTAGTGGTGGTCAATGGTGGAGGTGGTTGGTTATTTAGTGATAATGGTTGACAGTTGTGGAGGTGGCTGGTGCCTGGTGGTGGAGGTGGAGGTGGTTGTGGTTGCACGGTGATGGGTGGGGGTGGTAATATATTCACTGGAATTTTAAGTGAACGGTCTTAATGATTTTAAGACTTTGTACAAGATCCAAATTAGACCTATTAATAGCTAATAAGTGGTTGTGAAAGAAGAAAAATGCACTCTATAGGCTGACGTTCGATGACTTAGCTTCAGAGCTTCGCCTGATAAAAAAAAGTCAATCAGATTCAGAGCTCCATCAACAAGCAAATAGGGCCTTAGTCGGAGATATTCCAAGTCGATAGATGTTTGATGCTTATTACTCTTTTCTGTTTCTGCTGGTTATTAGTTACTGCTTTCTTTAACCAAAAATCTACCCAAAAAAGAATATGCATTAAATAGTTTCTTCATTCTTTAACTCCCACATTATTATCCCAGTATTACTTGTTCATAACCAAACCCCTCAATAGAATTAGGCGAGTTTAGGATGTTGAGTAGCTCTTTTTTAGAATCAGTTTAGGATGTTGTATAGCTCATCATTGACTTTAACTATTCCCTCCGTAGAGTTTGGTACTAGAGAGAGTTTGTTGCATGAAAAGTGGGCTAATATTTATTACTGCAATACCAAATGTTGACGCAAATGCTCTTTGCCTTATGTATCATGATTTGCTCTTCTATGGTAACTTGCAGATCAATCGCATTCAAAGTGAATTTTCGTCTTACAAGGCTCGTGCTCACGCACTTCTTCAGCGAAAGGATGCTGAACTGGCTGCTGCTAGGGACAACGAACAACTTAAAGCACTTGAGGAAGCATTGAAGGTACATGCTTCATGGTGTTACAATATCTAACAAGCGAAATGCTTTGGATTAACAGTTTAACATTAAGGTTGTTTAATTGTTCCTAAAACATTAAAATCTTTGCTCTTTTAGGAGGCTGAGAAAGAGGTCATGTCAGTCTCTTCTGAAAGGGATAAAGCCCTTGAAGATCTAAAGGACACTTTAGCGAATCATGAGAAGGAACTTTCAGACAGGTAATCCGAGTTTAATGACTTGTTTCAATGTCCAGATTGAGCTGACAACAAATTTTGCGCGGTTTTGTTTTTGATGTGCTTTTTTCAGACATTCACAGTATGCATCTCAATAAATCTGGTTGCAGTTTGTTATCTTCTTCTGTTTGTTGAATATTAAGCTCACACACGTTGACTCACTCTTAGTTCATTCTCTCCTTCAGGCACAATTGTTTTGAATCTTAATGAAGTACAGTGAGCTTTTACGGATTTGATTTTGTTTTTTATTGCTTAAGGAATTAACACACTTATCCGTCAAATCCTTTCCAGAGATGAAGCTCTTCATGCTACAGAGCAACAGATCAGAAGCATGGAAATGAAGCTCAATTCTGCTTTTTCTGCCCACCAAAAAGAGAAGGAAGCATGGGAAATAAACCTTCAAAATGTGGAAGAAACATGGCGGTGTAATGTTAATTTAATATGATTATCAACTTTTTACTTTATGTATTGCCATTTATTTAGCTTCCAAAGAGATATATCATTCAAGATACTATTTTGCAGTGAGATGTGATGCATTTAAAGCGGAGAGTGTGGTTACCTCCAGTGATAATGTTCAAAAAGAACTAGAAGACCTCAAACTAAGCTGTAAAAAACTGAAGGTAATGATTCAAAATCATATTATGATCATAACACTTTTTAGTTTTAGTGATACTGAGTTCTTTAACTTGTAGGAAGAGCTTGATTCTTTTCGTGACCTTGCTGATAAGATGATTGAGGAGAAGGACAATGAGATCTCTAGACTTCTAGATGATAACGAGAACCTTCGCCACAAACTTCAGTCCAAATCCTTTGTAAGTGTGAATTAGTTCCATTTATCTATTCATACTGCGTCGTTCATGTATCTGCTTTACCAATGAACCCAGTTAACATTTGTATTCAAGCATTCTGTTAACATCATTATCTTTCTTCTGCAAATCTCAGGCCGATCACAATGGCAATTCCAATGCAGGTATAAGATCTTCAGCACCTTTTTGTTCATTCTACAGTTTAAAAGAGAAATCTTAAATAGTTGCTTCAGTGACTAATACTGCTCTTGGAAATGATTGTACAGTGTATGACAAGCAGGATGCTGCAAATTCGACTACCTCAGCTGCTGAACAACAGATTCTAGTATGGATAATTTTCTAATTACATTATTGTGCAATATTTCATCAAGCTACTGCAAAGGGGAAAAATGAAATAAAAAAGAGTGAGATATAGATGGTATGGGTGGCAACAGTTTTAAGTCCATCCAAACATGGTCTGACATACTTTATGCAATTCTTTGAAGACGATAGTTGGATGTCAGGGCACAGGCATTGGCACTCGATTATGTATGAATGTTTAGGAGTAGAACTGGCTTCTATTTCCCGAATCATTTGATTACATGCAAAAGGTCTAGTGACATACGTGAGGAGAAAGAATTTCGTCTTCTTTCCACCTAATAAAGAAGAGATTCTCTGGGGGTTGAGGTACTCCTTGCAAACCCTCCACATGTAAAAAAATTTCGTTCCATAGTTACAACGTGCAAGTTGAGTCATCAATATGGTAAAGTTCTGTGAAAGTCTTGTAAATTTATGTTTTTGTGTATTAATAGACTGCCAAATAATTTCTTAGCCTTGAGGGTGCTATAATGAAGTGTGTATGGTGTGAGGTTTCGCTCCATCAACTCTTAACCAGAGGTCTAGGTTCAAGCCCTAGGAATGAAGAATCTTTCAGTAGGGAGCATATTACCCCCCTTAGCGGGCGCCCTAGCACGAATCGGGATCAGCTAGGTTAGTGAGTTTCGGGTACCGAATGGTTAAACTAGACAAAAAAGAAGATGGACTCATAATAGAGGTAAAAGGTTCAGCTTCTTTTTGTTTGACATATTTACAGTGCAAGTTGGTAAAGCCATTGGAAGACAGTATAACAACATTCCAATCTGTAATTTGAGTGTATGGAACTTTTTTTTGACATCTAAAGCTCTGTATCCGGGTTTTAGTTATTGAACATTAGTTTTTAGCACTCAAAGACTCCATTCCTGTCTCACTAGTCAATACCATTGCTTATTTAAACGTCTTTGGTTTTCAGGTTTTGGCAAGGCAACAAGCGCAAAGAGAAGAAGAGCTTTCTCAGTCACAACGTCACATTCTCGCACTTCAAGTAAGTTATTCTCTCCAAGAACATCAAATATTCTTAAGAGATAGTTCCCTCATTAGACTCTGATGTATTGATTCAGGAGGAGATAGAAGAACTCGAGCGTGAAAATCGTCTCCACAACCAGCAGGTATGTCTAATATAGAAGTCTTGTATCTGTCAATATACATCATGTTCTGCTTCTAACTGGTGTACTCCGTCTCAATAACTAATTCTCTTCTTTCTTGTGGATTGGCTGGGGGAGTGGTTGCTTGAGTTGTTTGGCCATTGGTTTAATGTTTGAGTGGGCTTAGGCAGCTGAACCTTTTTTTTTTCTGCTTTGACAACCTCTTTACTGTCTTTTTACCTGGACTTCTTATGATTTTGATTCCAATATAAGTTTGCTTTTATGAGTGCAGGTAGCTAAGTTGAAAGAAGAGCTAAGAAACATGGATAGATCACAGAAGAGGGAAGGGGTAGATATGACGTATCTTAAGAATGTCATTTTAAAACTTCTCGAGACAGGTAACTTTTCATTGTAATAGTGAAAAGGTTTAAAATTTGTCCCTGTAAAAGCAGGATTTTTTTCAGTTGAAATAGATGTTTCCATATGTAATTATTTACTTGTTTGTGATAAATATTTCACAGGTGAAGTGGAGGCTCTGTTACCTGTGGTTGCAATGCTTCTCCAGTTCAGCCCTGAGGAGGTGATATTCTAGTTACCCAATTGTAGTAGTAAACTGCTGCTTTCATTTCTAAACTTTTGCTGATGGTTATGTCAATATATCTCAATAATATTCACGAATACCTGTTAACATAAGAGCATGGAGACTTATTGTAACTTGGTATCTTTTAGCTCATATGACATGGGCAAGTGTATGCATTTTAACTGCAGATATAGAAAACTTATTTGGATAATCATCTTATGTGTCTATGAAATGCAAAATGTAGTTCTATAAAATGAGTAGAAATTGCGAAATGTGCTATCATTTGCGTATGTTTTAGATAAATTTGGAATGCATATGCAGCAGAAATTTTTGCAGTTTTCAGTCTCACGCTGATATTTACTATGTTAAATATTCGTTCGCCTACTCTTAGTAAAACCATCTATGTTGCGCAAACTCTCCAAAATACTGCCGCACCCGTGTCGGATTCTCCAAAAATACACTGCTTTTGGAGAATCCAACACGCACCCAACAACATTTTCGGAGAGTGAGCAACATAGAAAACCATAGGAGTAATAACCTGAAAACCTCATGAGTTTACTCGTGCAGATGCGGAAGTGCCAACAAGCATATCGCTCCTCTATAGAAGCTCAAGCCAGCCCTGCAAAGGATACTTCAGGCTCAGGGACTTCACTGTTCTCTAGATTCTCATTCTCTTAACAGCCATCGGATGGTCGCGGAGGTGCTATATGTTGTATAATCCAGCTTCAAGTAGATTGTATAGCCTGGAGCCGACGTGGAAGCAGAGTTGCAGTAGAGGAAATTTTTGTGTTCTTATGTAATTAACAAAGAAATGCTGTGCGAAAAGAAATTATGTTTGTTGTATAGAACTGATGCAAAAGAAAAACAGAAAACAAGCAATACGAGATACAGGCAAGAATAGGGCATCCTTTGTCGTTCTTCACTTGAGTTGTATACCAGTGGTCTTTCGTTCTTCCATATTTTTTCTTTTTGGGTGTAGAGAGAGGGAGGATTACATTTGTTAAAATCATGAAATAATAGTGGAAGAGTTATTATGAAATCAAAGATTTACTTTCTGATTGCCAGAGGTTATTTGATTACCGCTATGGAGCCAATTGCTTATCACACATTTAAGCGCTGTGGAAGGGTTAGTCATAGTTGTAGCTAGAAGCTTTAATGCTGCGCTTCTGTGCATAAAAACTGTTGCTGGTGGGGTGATTTTCTCGGTGTTGGTGCGATGACTCTTATGATTCTCTAGCTGATGTCAAAATAAATGTGTATGCTAGATGTAGACTATGCATCTTCTTATCCATTTAAATTATACGATTGCTTGTACAACTCGTTTGCTAAAATCACAGAGGAAAAAAGAAAAGCAATGATCAGCCAATACTTATATTCAATGGAAATTGAAAATTTTATTGAATATCTATAGTTGGGAGTTTCAGATGTGAAATGCAATATTAAATCTGATGGCTATGCCTAGACTAAAAGATTAGTCAAATTCGTATGTTATACAATGTGTTTAGCCAAGCAGTATACATGCCACTTGCCCAGGCGCAATCCAACTTCCATTGGCAAATAAGTCGTCTTACCCTTTGGCAGTTTCCATAACTTTGGTCATTATAAATTCATTATTTCGTCGGTAAAAGGCGAGCAAATTGATCTTGAGTTGTGGTCTAGTATTTAAATTATTTATAATAAGGAGGAAGATGCAAAGCAAGATGGATACTTGACAACCACGTATTTGACTCGTAGACTAGATCTTAAACAATGAAGCATTAACATAAGCACGTTTTCACTTGTAAAGCTTCCATCAGTGTCTTGAGTCATAGTTGGGGTTGGTGACATGAAAAATGATTGCATCTGAAGGGTGAATCTTTACTTATCTTCTTTTCCCCTATTTTTCCACCCGAAAGAAGGGAAATAGGGAAGATTCACTAGTTCTGTTCCAAAGCACCAGACAGGAGAGATTAAGTGGGCGTTTGGACTAAAAATTCTGAAATTCCGAAAGTAGAAAAAAAAAATCAAGTTGAAAATATTATTCAGAAATTGGTATTGTGTTTGGCCATAAATACAAATTGGTGTTATTTTTGAATTTTTGTGAGTGATTTGGATTGAAAATTGTGAAAAATAGCTTCTGGATGTTTTCAAATTTCGAACAATTCTTGAATTCAACTTTAAGTTGGAATTGGAATTCATGGCCAAATACTAATTTTAGAAAAAGGTGAAAAAAATTGCAAAAGCAAATTTTTTTACTGAACAAACGGGTCCTACGGGTGATTGACAGGAATGCCCCATAAAGGGGTTGGTCTTTAAATGTTATTTTTGGTCTTTTGTATTTAGAAAATGATCTCCTGGCCTATTTTGTTAGATTGTTCACAAACTCTATCCATTTAGCATAATTTTGTATTTTGTTCATTTGTTCGCCAAACTCTATTAGATTGGCATGAGTTTGTGTTATATGCAATTGACTTATCTATTAAATTATTCATCTACCTGATTGATTTAATTTTGTTGTGCCAACAAAGTGTTTTTCAAAATTGCATTTTAATTTCAATCAAACTATCCCGAATCTGTTCTAAATGATCTTCAAATTTGAAACAAAACCTCCAAATTTCGACAAGAGCAATCCGCAATTACTAATTTAGTCAAATGGCACCAAATCAAGAAGACCCACTCAGCTTTTTAACACTTTCTAAGGACGAACAATGGAGTTATGAGATTTTTAAAGCAAATTACTGAATCAGTGTAGCTAAAAATTTAAGAGTAGTAAATTCACACAATATTAACAAGAATAATTCTAAAAATAGTACTTAACTAAAATAATTAGAAAGGTAGTAGTTCATCGTGATTCAGTATTTTTATCCAAGTAAGTTTTACTAATTTGAATTAGTATATCTAACTTCCAAATACACAACTTAATGAAAGTTCAATTTGAAAAGCTGAGTTTCTTTTATTCTTTTTTTGTTGCTTGGGGGGGTGTACCTTTTTAAAGAAACTTACCATTTTAGTGTGCTGGGAAAACTATGTTACTCGGCTGACTTCCTAGAATTTTTCTTATGACGAACAATTGCTATCTGTTGGCCACTCAATCCACATCAATTTCCAGTAATCCTTTGCCATTTTGTTTGTGATTTCAATTCCTTTGACTTGGTTTATACAAAACTTTCACGAACTAAGATAAATGCTTAATCCAAATTTTGTTCAGATCCCATTCATGGTTCTTGGCTAATCATCCCATCAACAATTCCACTTAACCAAGTTTGCGTAAATCTTCATTTTAGATCATAAGGTTGGTAGCAGATCCCAAAGCAACAATCAATGGTACAATTACACTACCGACAATTTTTAGAAGTCAACAACAGTTGAAAGCCGGGGAATCTAAGGTGTGCGGATCTCTCATGATTCGGTAACACTAATTAAAAAATGGCACGTCAACCGACTCACCGTGGAATGTTAAAGTATTCCTATCATACTTTCGATTCGGGTTTGAACCTTATATATAGACTCGCCCAGATCTAATTGGGGGATTGGAATTTTCTAGCGCAAATCCGGATCTAATTGGACTCCAATGTTATTAAAGGACACCGAGCGAAAAACCAAAAGATAAAAATAAAATCGCACGTCCGATATTAAAGAAAAGAAACTCGTCATACAGTTTGCCACTACAAGTCTACAAAACAACGCCTGCAAATATGGAAAAGATCTTAGCTTCACTTATTCAATCATATTGCAATTTCCTCATAAAGTGAAAGATCCAACAGCTCAACAATGAAACAAAAAACAAAAGAAAAACTTTTTTTCCATTAAACTTTTAGTACTAATAATAGTTTCCATATTTCTAAAAAACTAGGACCAACACATGCTTAAGTATCATTCATTTTGACTCTTAAACCCAAATAAACCAAGAGAACATAGAGAAAACCAAAAAGAAAATAATGAAAGCATAAAAGACAATATAACACAACAAGATACTAATCAAGCATGCTTAGCTTGGAAATCCTTCATGAAAGCAACCAACTTTTCAACACCAGCCAAAGGCATAGCATTGTATATTGAAGCCCTCATTCCTCCAACAGACCTATGCCCTTTCAGCTGCACCATCTTCTCAGCAGCTGCTGCCTTCACAAATTCAGCCTCCAATTCTGGTTTAGCCAATGTAAATGGCACATTCATCAGTGACCTCACCGATTTCTCAACTGGGCATCTAAAGAACCCATTGCTTGAATCAATAGCATTGTATAAAATCTCAGCTTTTTTCTTATTCTTCTTCTCAACTTCCACCAATCCACCTTGAGCCAACAGATCTTCAAATACAAGCCCACACATGTAAATCCCATAACAAGGGGGTGTATTATACAATGAATTGTTCTCAGCATGGATCTTGTAATCCAACATCACAGGGGTACTTTCCTGTGCATTTCCAATCAAATCTTTCCTTATAATTACAATGGTAACTCCAGATGGACCAACATTTTTCTGGGCACCAGCGTAAATAACACCAAATTTGCTGACATCAACTGGCTTTGAGCAGAAATTGGATGACATGTCAGCAACAAGAATGGTATTTTCATTACTGGGCTTAGGGTAATCCTTGAATTCAACCCCGTGAATAGTCTCATTGGCGCATATATGCAAATACTTGGCACCTGCTGTTTGTTGTAAAGATTCAAAATTTGGGATCTTGGTGTATTTTTCAGATTTGCCACTCCAAATGACGTTAGGCTTGCAGTATTTAACTGCCTCTTTGTATGCCTTGTCACCCCACGAACCAGTCACGACGTAATCAACGGCGTCGTCCGGTGAGCAGAGGTTGAGGGGAAGGGAGGCGAATTGGGTGGTGGCGCCGCCTTGGAGGAAGAGAACAGCGTAGTTTTCCGGGATATTAAGAAGGGTTTTGAGATCTGATTCGGCTTTTTGGATAATGGAAAGGAATTCTTTGCCACGGTGGCTCATTTCCATGACGGACATGCCACAGCCGCGCCAGTTGACGAGGTCGGCTTGGGCTTTTTGGAGGACGTTTTCAGGGAGGGTGGCGGGGCCCGCAGCGAAGTTGAAGACCCGATCTGAGGAGGTAGAGGATGAAGCTGTTTGGAGGGGGGTGGTTGTGGTGGTGGCGGCTGAGCAGGTGATGGATACAGATTTGTAGGTAGAGGTGAGGGTGGTGGTAGGGTGGACATGGGTGGTGGGGAAGGTGGCGAGGTGGGTGGTGGATTTGAGGGATGCGTGGTTCTGGTGGGTGGTGGGATTGTTGAGGAGGAAAGATTGGGAGGTGGCAGCTGACATAGCCATGGGTATTAGATTGTTGTTTGCTTTTTGCTTCCCTTTGGCTCTGGTGTTAGAGAGGGTTGGGCGATGCAGTGGAAAAAGGAGAAAGTTGGTGTGTATTTATATTGCAGCATACTAGGGAAAGAGAGAAAAGATTTCTTTGACATAAAGTAGATTCGGGATTCGTTTTACATTTTATTTTTAAAATATTTCATCACATTGGGGTTAGGGAAACAAGGAAGGGAAATAGAAAAAATAAAAATCTAACCACGGATATTTTGTGGAATACTCTCCGCTCATTTGAAATATTAAATGAGCGTAAGATCCATTTTATGTATTTTTTGGAATAATTAGATCTTATAAAATAATAAAAGAAAAGGAAACGTATTGTAGAGAAAAGTAGGGACGAAATTCTTATTAATTTTTGGATGAATTACAATAGAATAGAACTCTTTATTTATATGAAGAGGATGACTTATCCACCAAGTAATAAATCATAAAATCTCTTTAGATATAGACATTCCCTATAAATATAATTTTATTTATAAAACTCCCCCTTGAATGACTATTCAAAAGATAATGTGCCTCGTTAAAACATTAACTAAAATAAAACCTATTTCCTTTTTAGTCCGTGCAAAAAAGAATGACCCCTTTCCTTATTTGGAAATAATTTACCTTTATGTAATAATTTATAACCACACAAAATAAAGGTGTCTCATTTTACACCACAAGATCAAAAGTCTTCTCTCTTTTCTTAAACTTCATGCCCAGTCAAATGGGTTCACATAAATTGAAACAGAGGGAGTACACACATGTAATAATACGCCTTTTGGTTGCCTCGTTAAAAACCTTGCAAGAAAAATCCAAACGAACAAAACCTTGTAAGGAAAAAAGAGTGCAACGCGCATTAACTTCCTCTGATGAGAGCATCAATTCATATCCTTGAACCTTTGCATTCCAATCTTGTGCACCATCTTCAAAAGATCTTTGGTAGCGATTTGATGAACATATCAGGCATATTAACTTGAATGAATATATTGTACCTTGAAATCATCATTCTTAATAGAGATATGATCTTATTGGAATCGTCAGTTCAATATTTTCACATAGAGGTGAAAACTCTTGCTATCATATTATCATGCATATAGTTTTAGCAAGATACATTTGTACACAAATTGCACTAATAAAGCGGTACTTCAAGATCAAGAATTGTATATGCTTCAAGAAACTTAAATCCTTCATGAATTGTCACATAAGTTAAGTCATATAAGCCATATAGTAGACTTTAGATGCATATCAAGTTTTTATGTCATGCTAGACATATAAGATATCGAAAACTTATTGCACATACTATTGACTTTATACTTTTAAGTGTTTGAACTACATGTCCAAAACTTCATGTCTTTCACATGAAATTATTTGAATTGTGTCTCTTTCATTTGGCCAATATTTTTGTGTCTGTAAGCAACAGACTTAAGATACTCATCTATATTTAGTGCTATCATAGATGTCATCGACAAATATTTTATATCAGTTTCAATATTTTTCATAAAGACATAACATAGTTATCTCTTCATTTATATTTTCAGGTACCAAATCTCTCATGAGATTCTACGTAGTGTTATGTCATGTGATCTTCTAGATCACTAGCCTCCTTTGTTATGATCATTTGGATCATTTGCTCATCTTCTTTATCAAAATTTTTATTGGAAACTGATTTGTCTATACGCTTTAAGCGTATTATAGACTTTGTCCTTTCAGGACTTAATAGGAGTATTTGCAATGAGAATATAATTACTTTCTTTGGGTCATCAAATGCGTCTGGCATACTTTGCACTATATTGCAAATGAATTATCCTTTTATGAACTTCAAGTTCATAGTATCTTATTCGAGGATCTAGATGTACAAATGATAATTCATTCCACGTAACTTTTTCTCAACTGTTTATCATATCTCCCCCGTATGTTAGAAAAACTAACTTGTTTCCTCAACTTTGAGAACACATCTTTGTGCGTTATGGTATTAATCAAAATATACAACTGCACATGGATATTAATAAGATAAAATTATTTGGTTCCTCACCCCGAACTACTTGTGAAGGGAGAAAATAATATACTTTTGTATATATCGTACATCAAACTGATATACAAAATTTTATTCTCATAAGTAATTATTTAGCTATTAAGTGGACGCACTCAATAAATTATTTTTCTAAACCAACTGTGTTGTTAACGAACTTATCAAGATGAAATATCTGGAATAAAATATCTGAAAATTATGCTCTGAATCAAATATTAAGCAAGTTACCTCGCAAACACCATGTTGCGGGTTAATAACAATCGCACATGTAACCATCTCATAGATGTATCTTGTAGTATACATGGCAAGTTCATGGGCCCATATTCACCTTTGATATTTCTACCATTCATGTAATTCAATCACAATTTTAGTTGGTATATTAATTAATGAAAACATGCAATATAAGAGAATTCATAAAGAACTTTCTAGTTCTTTAATATTTACCTATGTGAATTCTCTGTAGGGATATGTGATTTTGTTTTCCTTTTCAGATCCATAAATGCATCTATCATTCCATTTACTATTTTTTGTAAATGAATAATCTTTTGCACCCATTTTTCACAAATAGAGGCATGTGGATCAAGATGAGATAATGATGAATTTTTTCACAAAAAATTTCGTTTGGTTTTACCAACTTCTCTCCCTAATTTTGGGAAAAGTGTCTCATCAAATCGATGGTCTGCAAATCGTCTAGTAAACAAATATCCCGTTAATGTTTGGAGGTAGTGAATAATGGAGGGCGGTTCAAACCGAACATATATTCCTAACCTTCTTTGGGAACCTATTTTGGTGCGATATGGTAGTGCTACAAGTAAATATACTGCGCATTCAAAAATTCTTAAATAGGATATATTAGGTTCATGACCCAAAACTAATTGCAACGAAAAATATTTATGATAATTTGTCGGTCCGAGACGAACTATTGCTGCATATAAAATGGCGTGACCCCAAATAGAAGTGGGCAACCTCGTTTTTATGAGTCACAGCCTTGCTATCAATTGTAGATGTTTAATTAAAGACTCTGCAAGGCCATTTTGAGTGTGAATATGAGCTATAGGATATTCCACTTCTATCCCAGTTGATAAGCAATAATCATTAAATGTTTGGGATGAAAACTCAAGAGCATTATCAAGTCTAATAGACTTAATTGGATTATCGTGGAATTGCACACGTAATTGAATTATTTGTGCTATTGATTTTGCAAACGCGAGGTTACAAGATGACAATAGACACACATGAGACCATCTAGAAGATACATCTATTAAGACCATAAAATATCCAAACGACTCACTATGTGGGTGAATAGGTCCACAAATATCCCCTTGTATACGTTCCAAAAATGCTTGGGGCACAATTCCAACCTTTGTTGGTGATGGTCGAATAATTAACTTGCATTGATAACAAGAAGTACAAGAAAATTCATTATTTAAAAGAATCTTTAAATTCTTAAATGGGTGCCCATTTGAGTTTTCTATAATTCGCCTCATCATAATTGATACAGGATGTCTCAATCGATCATGCCCAAATAAAAAAAGTATTAGAATCAGTAACATTTTGGTTTACAATAGAATGTGCCTCAATTGCACTAATAATTATCCAATACATGCCACAAGATAAGATGAGAACTTCTCAATAACCCTCTTTTGGCTAGAGACATTCTTCGTAATGATGAAATATTCACAATTATTCTCATCTATTATCTCAATATGATATCCATTTCGCCGGATATCTTAAATCTCAACAAGTTCATCTTGGACTTGGAGGAGAATACTGCATTCTCTATGATAAGTAGTGTTCCTTTAGGCAGAGTTATAGTAGCTTTTGCAGAGCCTTCAATTAGAATACTACTACCATAAATCGTAGTAATATTCGCCTTACACATAGTTAAATAAGAGAAATATTTCTTCTCTTTGAATATTGTGTGTGTCGTACTAGTCAATTAAACATATAGTTTTACTAATGAACTGTGATCCAATTTTGCTTGTATTTAAAATCAAATTATAGAATGTCAAGAATTTAAAAGAGAAAAATAAAGTAAAATATTTACCTTAATTTTAGAATTTAATCATGAATAAAATTCATGGAACAACTGACAATTATTACACTCAATCCCAAAGCTACTCAATTGGTTAGAGTCTCGTACTGATAACGTGTTATAAAATAATAAAAGAAGAAGAAGAATATTGCATAGAAAAGTAGGGAGAGAATTCTTATTGCTTTTGGATGAATTACAATAGAATAGAATCTTTTATTTATATGGAGAGAGTGATTTAGCCGCCAAGTAATAAATCTTAAAATCTCTCTAGATATAGACATTCACCATAAGTAAAATTCTATTTATGATAGATCTAATTTATGTAACTCGTATTATTTTATTAACCGAATATAAATCTGGTTGGATATTTATTTGAAGGCGTCAAGTTTAGCTCATATATGCAGTGGCGAAGTCAGAAATATTTTCAAAGGTGTCCAGACTTTAAATACCTAAAAAAAAATTTCGACGAAGGGTGTTCAATATATATTTTACACTTCTAAAATCAATATTTTACTTATATACACAATGTAATTTTTCCATCCGAGCACAACCAAGAAAATCATTTAAAAGTTGGATCAATTTGGCATACGTAGGTAGCTTCAATTGATTAAAAGGAAACTTTGTCAAAAAATGAAAAAGAATTCGATGATTTTAGTTTGATTTGCTAATTAAACATTTTTATTAAACAAAAAAAAAAGCAAATGAAAAAATAGTTTTTAAGTTCATCATGTTGAGTTACTATAAATTTTTAGCCTAAGCTAACTCAACTGGTTTTGACATAGGCAACCTTTAGTGGAATTAAATCATGATTCATTATTTACTCACTCAGATTTAACCCATCCAAAAATTACTCAACCGTCCACTTGGTACCCGTGTTAATGTACATCTCCTCACCTTAACATGGAAGAGAAAAGGCCAATAGAATAGTAGTCGCATAACTCTACCAAATCGAATTTGTATACAGTGATTTAAACTAAGGATGGATTTTGGTGAGCAGCACATACCTAAAAGTGTTAGATTGAAATTCACAAATTTTAGTTATACGAAACACAAAATAAAATTATCAGCCTTTCACGAATAAAAAAAGGAATTGCTATTGACAGGGATAAGTAACTGGAGGGTCCCCCAAAGGTTGGTGAAGGATTTAAAAAAAAGTCTAAAGGGCTTAAGTTTGATGTCGTATAAGTGAGGTTGGTGACTGATACCTCAAGGCTCAAGGAGTAGCAGCAATTTGGGCAATTGGCATACGTCACTCCTCCAGTGTTTGATTGGCGATTGGTCTCCTTTTATTATTATCTTTCAGCCAAAATATTTTACTGTTGGATATATGCGTGCTGAAGCACTCATTGATAGGAATGGCAAACGGTGCAGGGCGGGGCGGGGCGGGGCGGTTTTTCAGTATTCGCGGGGCGGAGTGGGGCGGGTTACATTATTTGCGGGGCGGGGCAGGCGGGCGCAGGGCATAATTTTTTTAAAAAAAATTTAATGCGGGGCAGTGCGGGTCGCGGGTTACAAAGTAATGCTCTTTCTGCAGCAATTAAATGCAGCTTCTTCGTTAGTGCTGATAATACTATAACAGAAAATAGATGCAGTACTTCCATGGTCATTTTGAGTATGATTTGCGGTTTATGTCCTTCATGTTAAGAAAAAACTTTCTGATTTTTGCCCAGCTTACTAACCATTGTTTAAGATAATGCGGGGCGGGGCGGATTAAAAAATTTAAAAAATTAAAAATATATATATGCGGGGCGGGTTGGTTTTTCGCGGAGCGGGACGGTGCAGTTTTTCGCGGGGCGGGTTGGAGTCTTCGCGGGTGTGCGCGGGTGTGCCCCGCAACCGCCCCACCCCGCACTGTTTGCCATCCCTAGTCATCGACTTTTGCCAAACAATTTTTTATCTATGCTTGTATTAATACTTAAAGAACTCTATAAAGTGGTCACGAGCATCCATTATAAGGAATTTTGAATGGAAAATTTATACTAAAGTTAAATAAGCATATAGAAAAGAGGGTTGCTCTAATGGTAAGCAACCTTCATTTCCAATCGAGAATGTAAAATTCTTAAAGGAAATTATACTGGGGTCTATTTGGAAACAGTTTATCTACCCAGGGTAATTGTTGTTTAAATAAGCACCTACAAAGCTACGACCTGTAAATTTTGGATCCCCCATTGCCCCCAAGGACTTATTTTCTCATTTGACAAGCAAAAAAATCCATTGTGCCGCTTCTTTTTGTGGAAGGGAAAAAAAAGGAAATGGTCTATTACGATGAAATCCTTGTACTAAAATTAGGTTCCATTTCATAATCTCAACCATTCTTTTATGAGTCTACTAAATAATGTTTTCAGAAAAAGTTTTCAAAATGTCAAAAATTATGGTATTTGTTGACTGGGGATACTTATTGAGTTCCAAATTTTCATTGATTAATATTTTGATAAATTTCACATGAACAAAAGAAGAATCTTAACGGTACCATATTTTGTACCGCGTGAATAAAATAGGGAATGAAATTCATTCAATTTCGTTAGAGTCCTTAGCTAATACTTTATGCAAATCAACTGGTACCTTAAATTGGAGGTTCCGTCTTTCTGGTAGTTTTGCAAGGACGTTAGGGAAAAACGAACGAACTCTTCTTATCAGAGGCCGTCACTACTATAATGGTATAATAGGAAAAATGATTATGTATAGCTGCTGTAAAAATAATAGCCGAAAAAATGTATAAAATTTGTATATTTTTTTGTATATATATATTGTATATGTTTATACACTTTTTCGCCTACCAGATGTATATAGTTTTTGGTGCGGGCTACAAGTGATAATACCCCAAAAATATATCATGCTCTTCTTTTTCGGGATTAATGTGATGACCTGCCATGTCATCATGCCACATAGGCGCCATTTGGCATATATTAATGCCACGTGGAAACTTAAATAAGAGGAAGACTAGCATTTGTGAAAGAATTCTAGAGAAATATGAATATTTCCTTAGGAAGACCCTAGATCCTTATTGATTTGCTAGGAAAGTCCTTGCAGTCTTCTAGGTTTGTAGAAAATTCTTGAGATTGGACTTACTTGTATATATTAAGGACTTGTAGACTAGCCCCTAGGTGATTAGTACAAATAGAGGGGAGGGCATAAATTTATAATTCATCAAGCAAAACAATCAAGTTCTCTCCAATACAAAGCTTCTCTTAATAATTCTCTTGTGTTCTTTCTACCATTCTCTTAGCGATCTTGAGAGTAGTAAGGCTGACTTGGCATAGCAAGAACGTGAGCAAGTT
The DNA here is from genome assembly GCA_032618575.1 of Nicotiana noctiflora. Lineage (NCBI taxonomy): Eukaryota > Viridiplantae > Streptophyta > Magnoliopsida > Solanales > Solanaceae > Nicotiana > Nicotiana noctiflora. The sequence goes on along the minus strand of JASVEL010000583.1, from coordinate 43,017 downwards.
GTGCAAGATCGTGAGCAAGTTGTCAAGTGCCACACGTGTACTTAGTTAAAAACTAAGGACGTGACAATGTGGTATCAGAGCCAAGGTTTCAACTACGGGAATGGCAAACGACAGAGAAATAAACGCTGCCAACACCCAACCCAACCTCATCCAGGATGTTGTTGGCAAGAACGACCGTGGAAAAAAGAGGAATGCCACCAATAAGAGCCAGGAGGTGCCACCCGAGGTTGTGTCAAACGAAGGGCTTACACACCAAAAACCATCTGCCACTATGGCGAGCGAGGATGAAGTAGAGGTCCTGCCCGAGGACGTCTCGCTCGGTAAAGAGTGGGTGATGAAGATGAACATGTGGATGGACGTTGTGGATATATTTGTCCAACGCTTCGGAAAAGTGGAAGGCACCCTTAGCTTTCTTGAGGGGCACACTCTTGAAGAGATTGAGAGTATCTGAAATGACTTGGAGGGACGTACACAGACCGAGATAGAACTAAGGCAAACCATCACTTCCTTATAGTGCAGACTCATCGAGGCTTTGAGTACATCGATGCTATGAAGGCAAATATAGATTCACTCGAGGAGCATGTCAATGCTCGCGTGACCGAGGCAGCCAACAATATTGTGGTGACGAGAGAGGCCAAGATCGAGGCTCCCAAACCCCCGGTGTTCAGAGGTGTTCGTGATGCACAAGAAGTGGAAAACTTCCTTTGGCACTTTGAGAACTACTTCAGGCACGGCAAAGTGAGGGACGACGAGTCCAAGATCAATACTGTGGTATTGTACCTCTTAGAGACTGCCATGCTGTGGTGGAGAAGGAATATGATCGACGTGGATAAAGGTCTATGTATTAGCTCATGGGATCCGTAAAGCCGAATTCAAACGATAGTTCTTTCCAAATAATGTCTTGTACGAGGCAAGGCGCAAGCTTAGGGAATTGAAGCAAACATGGAGCATACGTAACTATGTCAAGGAGTTCACTACCCTTATGCTTCAAATCCCCAACCTGATCAATGATGACTTGTTGTTCCACTTCATGGACGGGTTGCAAAATTGGGCTAAATAGGAGTTGCAACGCCGACAAGTCACTGATATAGACCAAGCCATAGTGGAGGCCGAATCATTGATGAATTTCAAGCATGACAAACATGAAAAGGCAATGGTAATGTGTCAAAGGTTAACAATGTCAAAGATGGGGGAGATCGTGGTAGAGGCAAAGATATACATCAACAATACTCCAAGACTCAAGATTACAAAAATTCGAGTGGTCGTCACGGCTATGCCGAGAAGAAGACACATACCGAGAAGAAGGGATACTACATCTCATACAAGCTTGAAATGCCATCGTATCTTAAGATCTACCATGTCTTCCATGCCAGCATGCTTAAGCCATATTATGAAGATAAAGATGATCCGAGTAGGGGCCAATCAAGTTGAGCGCCAATGACTATCACCGCCTCGCATGATCGGGAGATTGAGGCTATTATGGTTTACCAGGCCAGGCGAAAACAAGGGCAAAAAGCCACTGCTATGTTCCTCGTCCATTGGAAAGGGCAATCACCGGAGGAGGACACGTGGGAACGATATGGGGACTTGTGGCAATTCAAAGATAAGATCCAAAGTTTATGCAACAACATTGTGCCGCGATCATCGCAATATTAGGTAGGGGAGAGTGTGATGACACGTCATGTCATCATGCCACATAGGCGCCATTTGGCATATACTAATGCCATGAGAAAGCTTACATAAGAGGAAGGCTAGCATTTGTGAGAAGATTCTAGAGAAATATGGATATTTCCTTAGGAAGACCCTAGATCCTTATTGATTTGCCAGGAAAGTCCTTGGAGTCTTCTAGGGTTGTAGAAAATTCTAGAGAAGGGATTTACTTGTAAATATTAAGAACCTGTAGAATAATTATTATTTACACACTAGCCCCTAGGAGATTAGTATAAATAGTGAGGCCATTCATTTGTAATTCATCATGCAAAACAATCAAGTTCTCTCCAATACAAAGCTTCTCTTAATAATTATCTTGTCTTCTTTCTACCATTCTCTTAACGATCATGAGTGTAGTAAGGCTGACTTGGCATAACAAGAACGTGAGCAAGCTGTGCAAGATCGTGAACAAGTTGTCAAGTGCCACACATGTACTTAGTTAAAAACTAAGGACGTGACATTAAACTCTATAAAATCGTAACAATAGACTAATCGATTGTTCTCATCATTGACCTCTATTAGACAATTTGAAAACACAAAATTAAGCCAGCGTTTGGCCATAAATTCCCAATTTTATTTTGAAAAGTCTGATTTGGGTGAAGTTTGGTTTGAAGATGAAAATGTGTTTGGACATCAGTTTTTAAACATATTTTACTTTTTTTTGAAAAAAAAACATGAAACATGACTTATACCCACAAGTTCTAAAAATTATCACAAATACCCCAAAAGTACATTCATCAATAACATTCATTATATTATCACAACCCATAGTCATGAACATAAATAAACTTGGTGCAAAATTATTATTTTTATAATGAATTACAGATGACCGAGAAAACGAAACAACATTGTTACAAAATAATAAATGGTGGGATCTTTTATAAAATACAAAAGTTGGGGCAATTTTAAAAATTTCACAGTAACATTTTGGGCCAAAACCGGTAGGAATTTGGGTTTTGGGAATCTGCCAAAATATGGATAGAATTTATGAACAAACATGTATTTGCAAAAAAAAATCTAAATAAATTTTGGCAAAATCTATCGCCAAACGGGTCCTAAGTAGTTTAATTTTAACCCTGCCAAAAAAGTCTTGGAAAAATAGCCTCTAGCCAGATTTTCTAAGCACACTAGTTAGACTTTTTGAAAACTCAATCAGAGTTTTCCTACATGAAAAATGACTAAATTTCGATTACTTTTGATACTGGGCTATTGTTGAACGACCACTTGTAAATATGGCTATTTTTGAATTTCTCCCCAATAACAATGTCCCAAAATTGCACGGGTCATCTTATTGGTTGCCCCATTTAATATGTACCAACTTTTTAACTTTTTTTTGTAACTTGTCCCATTATTTAAAAAACTTCCTATCTTTGTTTCTTCTTCTTCCTTCTTCTTCTTCTTCTTCTTCTTCTTCTTCTTCTTCTTCTTTGAGTAATATTGATTTTAGGGAAAAGGGTCAAAATTACCCCTCTACTATTGTTTATTGGTTGCTTATGCCACCCGTTACACTTTTCGGCTATTCTCATCCCTACCGTTAACAAAGTTATCAAATTTTCCCCTAACCCTAACGGATTTACACTGTGGCAGTTGACCCCTTCAATTTGTGAATCGTTAGATTTACAATGCCTAAGGCTTCTTCTTTTTCTTCTCTTAATTGCAAAATCATTAGATTTATTGTGTTTTGACAAATTGGTGATTGTCGTCTGTTCTTGATGATATTTGGAGGTTATGATTCAATTTTGAACTCATTTGAAGTAGATTTAGGTATTACGTATATTGAATTGTTAAAATTTGATGAACAAATTTCTATTTCTCGATATTTTTGTTCATGCCTATTTGACCTAAGTGCATGAAAATGTTGGTTGCACTTTAGACTTTTCGCATTAAATGCATCTGAAGTGCAATTTTTTACTTTAGACTTTGACTTTTAAGTGTAGAAAAAATGTTTGTTGCGCTTCAAACTTTTTGGCATTCAGTGCATCTGAAGTGTTTTTACTTTAGACTTATTAGATTTAAGTGTATGAAATCATTGATCTTAAAAACTATTTTGGCCGTAAGTGCATCTGAAATGCAAATTTTCGTTCAGGTTTATTAGCATCAAGTGCATGAAAACATAGGTTGCACTTCCTAATTTTTTTTTCTTTTAACTTCAAATTCGATAAGTCTGAAGTTGATCGTAAAGTTGCAATTTTTTTTGCAAAGTGGGTATAAATTCAATTATGAACCCAAAACTAGATACAAGCAAGTAAAAATTTGTTGTATTTTTTTTAAAAAGGGTGTGAATGAGAAATGGAAGAGGCATCTTTTGGATCGCACCTCTCCATAAGAGGCACCTTTTAGATTGCACCTCGCCATATCACCCTTCCTTTGTCTATAAATTTAGAGGCTTGGCCTCATATTTTAGATATGAAAATCAGATGGAAAAATCTAAAAATTTATCCCCTCTTTTTATATTGTTGCATTATTTTCAAATAAACTTAAGAGTGAAGTGTGATTTGCTCCGTCTGTTGAATCCGCTGAAATTCTGCAGTTTCGATTGCCAGTGTTGCAGAATAGTTATTTCGTTCTATCCTGGGAGGAATTAATCCAAAACCTTGGGCAACAATGAGGGGATTAAATTTCTTAAGGACACACAAGCAACTTGTGGGCTCGGAATTATTATTTCACGTTTTGTTTATTGAACTAACGTTTGTTTACTTCTCTGATTTTCTGACTTTGAACACAGATTTCCAACAATCTTAAGGAAATTTAATAATTGTTCTGTTATGGTTGATAGAGATATTATACGAAGTGGTATTGAATTTAATTGTTATTTTCTGCCATGGAAAAGACGATGAAGTATTGTCGATGCTGATCTTGGGCAAAAACTACTTGATATGTTGCATCATCAAGATCATAAAGAGAGGAAGAATTGTTTTTGGTATCTGGCTTCCAACATATAGTATCTTATATGGCCTACTCACGAAGCAATAGACTACCTTGAATAAAGAGGGGCATGAAGTCAATGGGTTCCAAACCGGCAAAGAAAGAAAACGAAAGGCAACACAGATGAATAATGAACATTTGAATGTGTGGATTCACTGGTTCGAATATACAAATATTGCAACTGTTCATAAGATTTGCATCGTTCTGGTAGATTTCCAAAGGAATTCTGAAAGGAGCATTGCTCTCGGTACATAAATATCAAAGTCTTTGCGGGACTAACTCAGTATCTTCAACAGAAAGTGATAACTATACCAGGTTATGCTTTCTTTTTGAATTTTTACCCTGTGTAATTTATGAAATTAAATTTTTGAATGTTAGGGTAGATGTTTGTTATGTGATGATCTCAAAATAGATCCTATTTGCATGCTAGGAATAGGATAACATATGATTCAAGGAAAATTGTTATTCCGTATACCAAATAGAATTGAATTATGAGTATAAAATTTGGTAAAATGCATAAATAATGTGGAAGATTATTTTCAAGGTTGTAAGTAGAAATTAGGCTTACATTGATACTTGAAAGTATTCTTGAGATCATGAATATAATATATGTAAGTATGAAAATATATGTGTTTGATTAAAAAATCAAATTGTTTAAAGAGTTATAATGATTTAGTTGGAAAAATCATTTGGAAAAGGAATTAAAATTCTCGTGAATTTTATACTCCCGTTATGGAGACTAAAATCTTCGTGATGTCTACTCCTTTCGAGATCAAAATCTGCACGATTTGTATTCATTTATTGAGATTAAAGTCTTCGTGACTTTCTACTCATTTGTTGGAAATTAAAGTCTAAGTGACTTTATACTCGTTTTGGAGATTAAAATCTGAGTGATTTTCTATTCTAATTTATTATTCGATTTGAAGATTAAAAAGTTCATCGTCTATTAAATTGGATTGTGTCACATATTACTCGGTTTGAAGATTAAAAACTTCACCATTTATTAGATCCAGTATCAGGAATTACTCGGTTTGAAGATTAAAAACTTCACCGTTTAAAGATCCGGTATCAGGTAGTACTCGGTTAGAAGATTAAAAACTTCACCGTTTATTAATTCTGATTGTGTCAGATTGGTTCGAAGATTAAAAACTTCACCACTTATTCTGACTATGTTATGGCACAAACAACGGTTCTTGTGGCGGGCTCAACAATGTAATAGGGGCGTCGAATATGAATCTCCATTTTTGATGAAATATGTTTGGAATATGGTATTATTCACCAAACGACTTCCCCTTCATTAGCGCAATCTTATGGAATTGCGAAAAGAATGAGTAGAACGTTAAAAGAAATGCTAAAATGCCTTGTTGTAAGTTCTTGTTTACCCAGATCTTGTGGGGAGAAGCTATTCTTACGGAATCCTTTCATACGAAAAATGAATAAAAGGAAGAAAACCCAACTTGAAATATTTTCAAGTGTGGGGGATATTTGGGTAAAGCGCAAGTTCTTAAACCCAAAAGAATAAAAATCGGATCGAAAATTGTTGATTCGTTTTCATAAGATATGCAACAAATAGTAAGACATATCGTTTTCTGATTCATAAATCAGAAAATCCCGACATTCATATTAATACGATAATTGAATCAGATAATGTTGAATTCTTTGAGAATAATTATCCGTATAAAAGGAATGTGAGTCGTCTAGTGAAAAATCTAAGCGAACACGGGAAGAAGCAAAAGAAAGTACACCGATTGAGGTGAATCTAAGATGTAGTAAACGTCAAAGGATAACTACGTCCTTTGGACTAGATTTTCTGACATTCTTGTTGGAAAGTGAGCTTCAAATGTTTAAAGAAGCATTGTCTTCTTCGGAAGCACAATATTGAAAATAGGTTGTCAATAGTAAGATAGAATCCATATTAAGTAATCATACTTGGGGAAATGGTTGATCTTCCTCCAGAAAATAAACATTTGGATTCTAAATGGATTTTTAAAAAGTAAAATAAAAGTTGATGGTGCTATTGACAAATATAAGGCAAGATTAGTTGTCAAAGGAGTTTAGACAACGAGAAGGTCTTGTTTATTTTGATACATACTCACCGGTAACGATGATTACATCTACTCAGGTGTTAATAGCGTTAGCCGCGATGTATGGCCTTGAAATCCATCAGATCAAATTAAAGAAAATCTTCTTAAATAGAGATTTGGAGGAAGAAATTTACATGGAACAACCTTAAGGGTTCATGGTTCCCGGAAAAGAAACGAAGGTGTGTCGACTTGTTAAGTCACCCAAACAATGACATGCGAGATTTGACCAAATAATATTGTCAAATAGTTTCAAAAATTAATGAGTGTAAATAAAAGTGTTTACATTAAGAATACTTCAAGTCATATATATAGTCGTTATTTTGATTATATGTTGATGAAATATTTAAAATGTGGGGGCTTTTATCTTATGCATGACAAAAGCAGATGTGAGACGTAATGTCTAAATTGATATTTGAAACTCGTTGATATGGTAGTTGATAAATTCATCAGTTGTTTAGTCTTAATGAAGACTAGTTGATGAAACTACTAATTCCGAAGTTGGTCACATGTCTTTCTCGAAAGGTCATTTTTCTTTAATGAAAATTTATATTGTTTGGTTCTTTTATGAAATGATGTCACTTTGAAGGTTGTGACTTTTCATAAAATAATACGTCTGTACGTTTTAGTATGGAAATGACCGTTCATGAACGGATATACTAATACATTGGTCTATAATAAGGTGAACCAACCAATGAACATGAACAAAATCCATTGCAAAATTGGATTTGTTTCATAAATAAAGGTGCTATAATTTGCATATCATATAGACGTATGAATAAATAGCATACAAATGCTTGAAAATGGCGGAGTGATTGAGAAATGTGTTATATATTAAAAGGTTATGGTCACAACTGACGCCAATCATTCCAACTGTCATTATAATATACTACATTAAGTGTAGTCAATAATCTGATATGCAATCGAAAGTCGAGACGTATTAGTCTACAACATAAGGAAGTTTGCATTGAATGTTTACGATAATGAAATGAGTTTTGAAGTATTTGAAATATACTCCAAATTATGCTTTGCACTATAATAAGTATCCCGCGATAATATGGGGGTATAGTGATGAAAATTAGATCACCGGTTCAATCGATTCTAAACAGTCGATGGATGAGCGATATCTTGGAAATTGTCCAAACAAATGTGCATTGACCGCTCTGCAGTGGAGGCTCAGCTTATAGCCTTAGACAAGGCCGGTGAAGAAGCTGAATGGCTCCTGAATTTCTTGAAAGATATTCTATTTTTGCCCAATTTTTGGCACCTATATGTATATATTGTTATATTCAAGAGACAATAGGAAGGGCTGGGAGCGTTATGTATAACGGAAAGTCTCGTCATATAAGAGGCAGACATAGCGCCGTTAGACAACTACTTTCTAGTGGAATTATCACAATTGATTATGTAAAATCAAAGGATAATTTGGCGGATCCGCTTACAAAAGGCCTAACTAGAGAGGGAGTTGAGAAATCATCTAAGGGAATGGGACTATGGCCGAGGACAAGTCATCATGGCGGTAACTCTACCTAGAATTTTGGAGGTCCGAGATCTAGGTTCAAGGAGCAAACAAAGTTATGCATGACCGGTTCAACATTGTCAAATATAATATTTTAGTCCATTCTCGTGATGAAGACAATGTTCAGTAACAAGGATAAAATGTTAAGACATTTTTTAATGATTTCTAAGTTTGATACAGGGTATATCAAATAGTGTATCTACGGGATAACACGTTTAGGAATCACCTATGTAAGTGTGAAGTGTAAGCCGCTTCAAGGAGAATTCTGTAAGGCCAATTCTCTATGCACTTATGAACCAGGTGGTGTTCATGGCCGAAACGAACACAACAATGAGAACCAAAGACGGTTAAGGGTTGATTGTGTGACTTATGGTTGTCTAGGTATACACCAAAGCTCGATGGTTCAAAGATATCAATTCTACCGATTGACCGAGTATATCCGACATAAGTTCACTACGGAAAGTTCAAAGGGAAACCTACTTATCCAGATGCGATTAATCCTACTTGCGAATCACACAGTATTTTCATGCATATTTTTTCACATATGTCCATTCCCCATTCATGTGGGGGATTGTTGTATTTTTTTAAAAGGGTGTGAATGAGAAATGGAAGAAGCACATTTTGGATCGCACCTCTCCATAAGAGGCACCTTTTAGATTGCACCTCTCCATATCACCCTTCCTTTGTCTATAAATTTAGAGGCTTGGCCTCATATTTTAGATATGAAAATCAGATGGAAAAATCTAAAAATTTATCCCCTCTTTTTATATTATTGCATTATTTTCAAATAAACTTAAGAGTGAAGTGTGATTTGCTCCGTCTGTTGAATCCGCTGAAATTCTGCAGTTTCGATTGCCAGTGTTGCAGAATAGTTATTTCGTTCTATCCTGGGAGGAATTAATCCAAAACCTTGGGCAACAATGAGGGGATTAAATTCCTTAAGGACACACAAGCAACTTGTGGGCTCGGAATTATTATTTCACGTTTTGTTTATTGAACTAACGTTTGTTTACTTCTCTGATTTTCTGACTTTGAACACAGATTTCCAACAAAATTCAATCCCAAACGACTCAAAAAGTCAACCACCATGGGAACAAAATTGTGAAAAGTTTTTTGACTTTTTATTACTGTTTGTAAATGAAACTGAAATCCAGCCATGTTCAAATTTTGAACATTGTAAAATGTAACAACAATGAGCTCTATATAAGAGAAATAATCAAACACCCCGGGGCAACCACAGTTGCTAAGTTATTTTCCCTATAATTCTATTACCCCGACCAGTTATATCAATGAAACTTCCTAACCAAATCTTTAGGAATCCAATTGCACATAAAGTTAGTAATAACTATACATGCCCCTTTTCCTATTGCTGTTGTGTCTGCACAAGAAAATGGGCAGGCTCACACTTTGCTGCATAACCAAATTTAGATGTGCTGTACTTCCTATGTACTCCAGTTAGTTTTCCTGTTGCTGCCTTCTGGTGATAGCTCACAATCGATCTCGAGCACTCCCTAATGAACAAGAAACAAAAATGTAACTAAATAAGAGCAAGCTCGAGAAGTGAATGGGAAAGAGATTGTTCAAAATGAGGAGTTAAGTACACTCACAGAAGTTGATCTTCCGAGTAACTAGTATGCCACTCGCATGTCTTACTCCATTGCTGAACACCGTAGAGTGTGGTCTGAGCTGTATAGATTGCTGCAGCAGCTATGAATGATGGCGGAAACTTGAGCATTTCATACTCCACTAGGCAAAGCTCAACCAAGAAGAATGACAGCAGCTCGAGCTGTTTTGAGCCAAGAGAGTAGAAGTTAGAGAAATACTCTTGGAGTCGGCTATATAAATCATAACTATTCATGTTGCGCCATCTAAGGCTCTCCATCTTAATTCTAATATCATATACTATACAGCAAAAAGCAAAGAAAAATCACTAGAACATAAAAGTGTCGTCAACAGCTACTAACCTTCCTATCAGATTGAGCAGCCTTAAGATATCTTCTCATAAAAACATATGCAGTTGGAACTGACATATTAAACTGCAGTGTGTTAAGCATCATTCTTTCCTGTATTACATAGAAAAGAATGTCTTTAGTAGAATATTAATTAAGATACCGCAAATATACTAATTGCAAGTATCATGAGACCAGAAATCTACCATTTCAAGAACCTCCTTCCTTGAATAGGCTTTGTCCGAAATAAACACGAAATCATCCACTAATGGAACAGAAACTTCCTCATATTTGCATGCTAATAGCATGGCAACCAACCCAACAAGCTGCAGCCTCTTTCTAACAACACCTTGCTTCTCCAAAAATCTATCTATCAAATTAACAGTCAGGAACAACGTCTCTTCTCTGAGCTCAAACTTGTGATGTACCTGTTGATCGAAATGAGCAAGTATTAACGGCATAATTTGAGCAAATTTATTATGTTATACAACATCCTATATAAATCTTTACTATACCTCAATGAGCCAGTCAATTAGAATGGATCTCATTCTCTCGTTGATGTCAAACTGTTGTGCCATATAGTCAGGAGAAACACAGCTACAACCCTGAACATAATTTGACAATGATTTAGTCACTCCCACATTAAGCTTGTCCAGTGAGAAAAAAGGGTCACTAATGGCTGTAGTTGCATAGATGGAAACTTCAAAACAAGTTTAAGAACCACAAGTATGGTTTCTAAGTTCATTCTTTGGAGGACACTGAAATATTTTGTTGAAGTCTTAAAATAAATCTGATTCAAGTAATTACAGTAATAAAGAAGATCCAGCTTCCTGGAGGCTATATTGGGATACAACCAATTGCATTTTGGCATTTTTACATGTCAAGTAACATAACTTTTTGATGTTACTCATTTTCATGAAGACTCATTTTCATTTTCATGAAGACTTTCAGTACTTAAAACACACTGAAATATTTTGTTGAAGTCTTAAAATAAATCTAATTCAAGTAATTACAGTAATAAAGAAGATCCAGCTTCCTGTAGTATATTGGGATACAACCAATTGCATTTTGGCATTTTTACATGTCAAGTAACACAACTTTTTGATCTTAATCATTTTCATGAAGACTTTCAGTAAACAAAGATGCTACCATTTGAAATCACTGTGTAAAAACATTTCCTTTTTGAAAAAGCAAAATAGAATCTATCCTAGTAATAAGGTGATATACATAAACAGTGGAAAAAGATGTGATATGTCGGATCTAACTTATGAACTTTTTTGTTTTTAAATATTTTTAAACAACTGGTGGACATTCAAAATGTATCATAACCTTACTACAATTGAAACTCTCCTCAGAAAAGTTATAAACCTTGTGATCTTACAAATTTTGCATCTATGACAATCAGTGGTGGCGAAGCCACATGGTTATAAGGGTGGTCAAATGACCACCCTTTGTCAAAATATTGCAGTGTGTGTATAGGGTAAAATATATTAACATTTGTATGTAACACATATTAAACACTCTTTCTCGCGATTTATGGCTTCGCCACTTATGACAACTGCTAACTAGTAAAGTAATTACTGAGCTAATTAAACTCACCTCCATTTTTCTGTAGGAAGCAAACAAATCTTGTACATATTCAACAACTGCAAGCGGGTTCTTTGCGTCATCGCCATCGATATCTATTATAGTTTCCTCAAATATATCCTCCATTTCCACCTCCTATAACATTTATGATATAGCGCAATTAATATAGTTGCATGATATTTACATGTAGTATAAGAATTTTTGGACAGCAAAAGTTTTTCTTACCATTTGATTCTTGTCATTAGTCACTGTTTCTGTTTGTTCCAAAGACATAGGAACAGGTTGATCTTTAGATGCCTCATTTTCCTCCACATCTGTGAGAGGGATATCCTCCCATATACTGAATTCTTCTGCCGCTATTTTAGCTTTCTTGTTTTCCTGTTAAAAAATTCAAAGATATTATTAGTCCCAATGATATCAACGATCAATTAAGAATAAAATTTCACAATAAAGAAAGCTTGTACCACTTCGGCGAGATGTTGCTGGGAGCTAGCAATTTGTGCTGCAAATTTCCTACATTTTTAAGTTATATTCACGTATTAGTTATTTGATCTGAAAACCAAATTCAAATTCAAAAGAAGGAACAAAATCTGAATTTTTTAATTGTCTAACCTCGTGATAGGTCTATGAGCTGGAATTTGAAGATTCTTGTCACAGATTCCATTTGCTCTAAGAACAATAAAATAACCAAATGAGCTAAGAAAAACATAAACGATTGACTACTCAAAAAAATGGTCAAAGATTCTGAAAATCTAAAGATTGGAGCTGGGAAATTACTCAGATAATCCTCTCTTGTTAACAACACAAGGAAATGGATGAGCACCACCCCCTAAATTCTGATTAATCACTCCCAGTACTCTTCTGTTGTTTCTTGTTTCCACTTCACCAAATTTTCTGGTGCCCATTCCAGCCCCACCTAATATTTTAAAAAATGAAAAGGGAAAACTTTTTGAGAAACTCACTTGTCAAAGCTACGTAAAAGAACACAAAACAAAATCAAATCTGGGCCAGATAGTCCCAGAATAGTCACCTTGCACATTTGTGGATTTAACCATTGTAGGTTTGTTCTCATCAGATATGGCCATTTCTTTTTCTTGATTACTTAGTGAAAAATAAATGGTCTTTTTTTAAAAAGAAAAAAAGGAGAGAAAATTTTCTTCTTCAGTTAATTACACTAGAATGTAAAACCTCCCAGATTGAAACCTGAGAGCATTTAGAGAAAGACCCAGATCAATCTTGAATACAAAGAAGAGAGTGTATAAGAATTTAAAAAAAAAACAAAGGAAAAGGAGAGAGGGGGATGAGGGTGTGAGAAAATAATGGGTATTTGTCTGATAAAACACACACACACACACACTGAGAGTCTGAGACAATCTCTCTCTTTTTATTCAAATGAAACGGCTAGTGAAAAAATGGCCGTTAGATCCAATTAAGCATGTAAATGACTTTTACAGTCCAGCTGTACAACGGTCACTTAAAATTGTCATGTGGCATGTGGCGTAACAAGGATACGTTGCTTTCAAATTACTATAGTAGTAATAGTTTTATTATTTTTCCAACTTAGTTTAATACTATAGTAGAGATTCATTTAATAATGTAACTTATTGGGGTTTGCACTTTTAGGAGACCCATAGTATACAGGTCAGATTAGATGCGCTCTTGCCCACTTTTGGGCTTTTTGAGAGGTAGGGCTCCACTTTATTTTGGCTCCTCCTACTTAGTACTAGGATGTGACAAATATGCACTAAATTTTGTGTATGAAATGACTAACTATCTTTTTTTCCTTTATGTGTCTAGGTTTAAGTGTTAGTTAAAAGTGTGCTTAGTGTCTTGATTAGTTAATCTTTCTTATTCACTACGTAATTAATTATAAATTTGTCATTTTAGCCTTAATTATGTGTAATACTTTATATAGAAAGTCATAACAACACGATTATAAACTCATATGACTAGTCACTTTTAAACGAGTGAAAACCTAGTGTATATTTTTTTTTAATAATGGTAACCCTATCGAACAATTATTACATTGCTTACTAAAAACAAATACATTAATTTAAACGATACTTGATCTATAATGAAATTGACTTGCGTAATGCATATTTACATTTGCAATCTTAATTGTAAAATAATAGAATTCTTAAAGGTTCACACATGTAATGTGGTTATCAAGTAAGTTCTAGCCATTATCCACAAAATTTTTATTAAAAAAATGAAGAACATAAAGAAAATTTAAAATTGATAGAACTTAGTGGAGAAAGTCTAAAGTTCCAGGGACTGATTAGCAATTTGCATTTGAGTTTTTTTTTTTTTTTTTTTTTTTTTTTTTGCAGCTTGCTTTTTGAAAAATGGAATTATCTTTTTAAGCGCATTGGCTTAATTCAATTTAGCATTATTAAAGTTGGCTTGTACTCGTTTACTCATTTTTGGAAACTTAACTGTAAAGTTTAGAAATTTTAAAGAAGTCACATAATGTATAGCTATTAAATAGGTCAAGTCATATATGCACAAAAAAAAAAAAAAAAGTAAACAAGAAAGCATTAAAATTGGAGAGATTTTTGCAATTGGGTTTTATTTTATTTTTTTTCTACATTGAGACTTTTTCTATATAAATTATTAACCATTAATGAAAAAATCTATGCAGTAGATATACCATAAATAGCCAGAATTCAAAGTAACTTACTTAGCATTTTTTTGTCAAGGCACTAACTTAGCAATTCTTAATTTGAAATTCAAATTCCTTGTTTTATATTGATTTAAGAGTAGGTAGAACACAAAATCCAAATGTGATGAACAAAGATGTTTTCCAATTAATCTTATCAATTGGAGAGATGCTAAAGGTCTTGCATTAATTGTGTGGCATAAAGAGTATTTGAGGCAAATTTTTGTTATTATGTTTTTACCATCCAATACATAAGGCCACGACAGAACTTTTGGAACATTATAGAACTTTCATTTTTATCTAATTAAGAGCATAATATCTCAAACCATAAATAAATAAGTTTATAACAAAACAAATCTGACAGAAAGTCTTCTCATACTTTTCTTAAATAAACGTAAATATGTAATTTGTAACGGCTGTGAGCTCAAGCACAAAGGGTAATAAAGGGGTGAAATTCAAAAATAGTCAGATTTGTAGCTGGTCGTTCAAAAAAGCTCAATTTCAAAAGTAATCGAAATTTAATTACTTTTTATGTAAAGAAAAATTTGAGCGAAAAACTGTTCAAAACCCGGAAAATACGCCAGTATATTATGTTAGAGTTCCAACATAAGTATACTTGAACTCCAACATATTATACTGGAGGTCCATCAAGTATTCCGGTCTAGTATAATATACTGGAGTATGGAGCATCGGTGCTCCAGTCTCCAATATATTATACTGGAGCCAGCAAAGTATACTTGTCCAGTATAATATGCTGGAGTTCATACAGAGGTACACTAAACTTAGTATATTATGCTGGTTCTGTCTCTACTGCAGCAAAAATATGGTTATTTTTCATTGACTTGATAAATGTTGGCTATTGTTGAATGATCAATCCGAAAACTGGCTATCGTGCTACTTTAACGTAATAAAGAGTACACGGGTACTTAGAAGTCTACAAAAGACAACAACTTCAACTGTCATCAATTTAAATATCTAAACCAGTGTTTTAAAAGATATTTTCGGGCAAGCTCCCGGGCGGCCCTTGAGGCGAGGCGAGGCGCACCAAAAATGCCCCATGGCAATGATGTGGGGCGAAAGTATCAAAAGATGTACACCCAATAATTCAAGACGTACGCTCGGGCGTTTGAGACGCGTTTTTGTAGTGAGGCATAAGCCTCGAAGAATTTTTCAAATTAAAATGAATTTTGTTGAATAAATCCTTCATATAATGCCCAAATTCTCAAAAGTCGGCTTGTAATTACTCAAAAGTTTTAAAATAGAATTAAAATGTATTAAATTTAAAATTCAAACACCTTTTTATTGATTAAAGCCCTAATATATATGGTCTTTTCCATTTCTTTATCTTATCTGCTACTCTGCTAATATCTCCCAAAAGCAACGAATATTCAATTTTTTCTTACAAATACATAGAACTCCATTCTCCTTCATAGCGGCAAATTCGAATTTCAAATTGCATATTAGTCATTCTTTTTGTTCATCCATGTATAAAACTTTGTTCTTTTTAACTCAACTTACTTGTGCTTGTAATTAGAGGCGGATTTGGGATTTGAAGTTTATGAGTTCCTGCCGCAATCTCAAATTAATATATCATAATACCTGGGTTCACAATTAGATATTTATACATATTCAGTAAAAAATTATCAAAAATATATAGTCTATGTAAAAGTTACTGGGTGCCCGGAAACCCATACACTATACTCTAGATACGCCACTGCTTGTAAATAGCGTATAATAGATTATTTTGACTATTTTTCTGCGGGGATAGAGCACATCTATATATTACATATTTATAGTTTTCTTCAAATTTTTATGCAATTTTACTTGTTTATAAATACTTATTATAATTATATTATTTTATAAAATACTAAAAATTATATGCCCATGGGGCTTACGCCTTGTTGAGGCATATGTAAAACGACTCGCCTTCAAATAACTGTAGCTAATTCAGTTTTTCGTTTTTCTACAAAAAAATAATTAAACTAACACAACTAAAATAGCATAGAAAATCACCCAGACAATCTCCTCACCTCACACTTAAAACACCATACTAATAAGAGGGTAAATGAAACTCCCTAGTAGGCTAAAAGCCGAAGCACTAGCAGCACAATGGGTACTCAGACTTCTCCTAAGCTTGGTCCTTCGTGCGGGTACCTCATACTTAGTTCCAACCATCTGGTTTATTGTTGCATCCTTCCGATAGCCTTGCTTTCCATGCTTCTAGAAAATTAAAAATCGACACTACAAAAATAATACAATAGTAAAATAATAATAAAAATAAAACAAAGCAGTAAAGCTGGGTTGCCTCCCAACAAGCGCTTGATTTAACGTCGCGGCACGACGCGAATCACTTTTTGCCTCCACTTTGGACTTATAAATTGGACCGCAAATTTTGATTCTGCTCTATGATCATGCTCCTTGATGATGGAATGAATATGACTAGCCCAATAAAATAATATAGTATTCTGCACTTCTTGGTCTTTTGATGAGATGTGTACTCCCGACTTTTTGGTACGAAGAATTTCAGAATGTAGCCATCTTGTTCATTACTCCTTGACTCCTCAAGTGGCTCAGACGACTCTATTTCCATATCATCATCCAAATACGATGTGGAAAAATACTTAAAGTGTGGACCAATGTGCTCAACTACATAAATATTGGGGTTGTCAACATCTTGACACTAGAGTCAACTAAATATGTATCCTCAATATTCTTGGTTGACTCTAGTATCTCTTCTACGATATCGGCATCCTCAAAATCTAGTTCGAGTCATTGTTGGTGTTCTACTCTCGCTTTCTCCTCTACTTCATCCCCGTATTTTTTAAATCTTCCGGTGTAATAGCAATTTCTGCAGCCAATTCATACTCATATTGGCTACTATCCATAATGTCAACTTGTTGCTCTTTACAAGGTTCAATTAATTTATTAGTTTGAGCCTCCAAGTTGTGAATAGTTGCCTCTTGCCTTTGTATCTGTTGTGGTTTGTCATCGTATTGTTTCACATGGCACTTCAATATATCTTTGATCTCTTTTAGGTCAGGCTCCCTAGGTTCTTTATTCCTATAATCCTCACAAGAAAAAGTAGAACCATCATAATAAGGGGTTGGGGAAAGATAAGAAATATAAGCACAACCATGAAAGTGCTATCTTGACTATCACATATATCACACACATTCCACACATAAGATTGAGTTGGTGTACATAACTCACTTTCGGGAATATTTTTTGATAATTTTGCCCCGGATGATTTCCTCCATTATAGGTATAAGGGGGATCAAAAGTAGAGTTACCAACATCAAAATTCTCATAATTCTAAGATGACTCTCTAGAGTCAAAATAAAAAATAAAAATAAATAAAATACAAGAAAACAAAAATAAAAGTTCAAACTTGCAACCTAGAAATATGTACACCTACAACTATAATGTTATCTCCTCAACAACGGCACCAAAATTTGATCACGTCCAACTATGCCTTATAAAAAAGACTAAGTAGTCGTTGCAAATATATTTTAATTTACACATCCGGAGTCGAATCACACAGAAAACTAAGGCTTAGCTATAGTTGTTCACTATAACAAAGAAAACAAGCTAAAGATTAACAACTAAAGATACTAAGGGTTAGAGACAAAATTTAGGAGATCTAGAGTTATGATTTCCCCTATTGTCGGAATCCTTCCCGCTACGTTTTCTATAAATTCGCCTAAGTATTCTCCACCGATCATGAGCACTCTGACTGTTGTAACTCACTCCCGGGTAGTTACCACAATTTACTAGATATATTCTTCTGAATTACGCTAGTTGTCATTAAGTACGGCTCACTCGGATCGCACCCAAGATTTTGTTATCCCTAATCTCACATTTAAACCTTCTGTGTTGATCCTTCGTATACAATAGGAGTGATGTTGTTCAACAACTACCTAAATATACACTCTTTTTCTTGTAATACACACTAAATAGGCACAATCGATTGAGAGCTCTTCAACCAAGCACAATAATAACGTAGTTGAACAAATAGAGAAAATACTACAACAAATCTATATTAACGTAACAGGAAAATCATCCTTCAAGAAGTTCCATCAAAACCCTAGATAACAAATTAGTTATTTATAATAGTATGCATAACTACGATACTAGAATTCATAACCAATAACAGAAATAGGAAGAAGGAATTGAAAACTCGTAGAAGAATTCTCCGCCTTGCTCCTAGTGTGTTCTTGCCTCCGTAGGTCTAAAGTGTGTCCAAACTCGATCTCTCTGTTTGTCTGTCTAAAGTCTGTCAAAAGTGATGTTTTTAGGTCTATTTATATGTTTAGGATAAGATCTAAACGTGTACGTCAACTCCTAGTCCAGCCGGAAAACAATTAAACCTTCAAAACTGTGACTGTGCCTGGCCTTAGGCCTTGCATCACCTGGCTAACGCCAGCCTTAGCCTGGCTTAAAGCTGGTGTCGCTAGGCTAACGCCTGGCTAGGCCTGACTTTAAGCTGGCGTCTCCAAGCTAATGCCTGACTTTTGCCCGGCTTCACCTTTTCACTGTTCTCAATAGCCTTTTCGATGTTTAAGCACCCCTTTAGCTCTATTTTCATCTCCAATTCACCTACATATAAAATAGACTCATTACGGGCAAATAAAGTGTAATTCATCATTAAAGCATGTCTAATGCAAGACAAATAATTTACGAAACTATCAACTTATAGCCACACATCACCTTACGCCTACGCCTTTTAAAACACTGGTCCAAACAAACTTATAGTGTAAAATAAGTGTAACTTTAAGAAAATTAAAAAAAAAATGTTTTTTCTCTTCAAATCAACCCTTCTCCAATAAACGATATGATCTATATAACGCTCGACAGTTATTCCTCAGTTTGAGGTGAAATAAAGAGTAATTTAAATCGATTTTTATGACTAATGTTACTAAATAATGTTTTAATTGAATATGTCAACGGAAAAGGGTCATATCAATCCCTATACTATCAAAAATAAGTTATATTTATCATTCGTTTAAGTTTGTTAGTAAAAATAACCCTACAGTCATACTTTGAAATTAGCATTACCCCTCAAACGTTAAATCCTTCTTCAAAACTTTAAAATGCATGGGACACGATCTGTAAAAGACCTGCCCACTTTTTATTTTGAACTGCCCGATCCAACCAAATAACCCCATATCTTGGAGCGGGAAAAAATCTCACTTGTTCCTAATATTTTGGTGGCTCTCCGGCAAATTCGCTTTTTCTATCACTTTCATGAAGCTCTATTGATATGGTTCAATAGAATAAAATCGTACCAGCACAAGAGCATCAAATCGTCGCTTATATCCAGTCTCAGTTTTATTCTTATCATCTTTTTTTCATCTCTATTTTTTCTTTAATCCACTGCAAATGTACATTAGAAAGTTATGGGTAAACAAATTCGTTAGTGTTTAAAGGTTAAGAATAAAATATGTACTGTTTAAAAGAATTGCATGCTTCATAATAACATAGGAGTTAGTCTTTTAGATAAATCGAATTCCACTAACTTTCATTATATATAACACCTAAGCACAAAATATTCTTGAATTTCTTTATATCTCAAGCAATTGTAGAATTTAAAAATAATAGTTTTACCATGAAAAATGGAGGCAAAGGTGTCAATATGGTTTTTAATCGAGGAAAATTCTATACAAGAGAAATATTCCTTTGTATGCACTACTGCTGAGATAATTGGTGTCTCTTTTCATTCTCAATATCTTGTTTCGTTCAGATAAGACTGAACTTTGGATATTTATGCATGCCTACTGGTTGATTCATCTTGACCAAAAATTTAGAAGACTATTTGCTTAAAAATATTTCTGGTGAAATGTTGTTATTCATTGCCTTTTAGCATTTCCCTTTCCACTCTCAAAGCAAACAATTCGGCAGCAAGATACTTGGCAATAAGAGCACCACGACCTTACTGAACTGTAAATAAATCAGTGAATGTGCTAATGATCTTTCATCATCATCCCATTTTAGAAGCCGTAAACAAATCACAAAAAAAGGTAAGGGGTTTCGGGCGGAGCGGGTTATTTGGTTGGGTCGAGTTGTTTAAAATGGAAGATGGGGTTGATTGTTTACCATCAATCAGATCATGCCACATGTGATATTTAAGTTTTGAAGAGCAATTTAATGTCTAAGAGTATGTTTGGTATAACGAAAAATATTTCCGTGAAAAATATTTTCTTGGAAAATAAGTAGTAATCTTATTCATTTTTTTGGTGTTTGGTACGCAAATTAAGGAAAATGACTTCTCAAAAATATTCATAAATTATTTAGATATAATAAACATGAAACCATAAACTTTCAAACCAACAACCTTCTCGACCCACAAATTTCATGAACTTTCAAACCGCTATACTTTTAAAACAGCAAAATTTCGAACGCATAAACTTTATAATTTCTAAACTCGTAAACTGCCAAACACATAAACCCTCAAACACATAATTTTGGAACTTGTAAAATTTTAATCCTTTAAACCAATAAATAATAAAAGTAAAACTAAAAAATAAATTTAAAAAAAATTTTCGGGGGAACGGGAGGGGGTGGGGGCGGGGCTGGGGGCGGGGCCTATAGGGGGCAATAAAATGAAAACAAATAGAAATTTAAATTACAAAAAAAAAGTAAATTCTTTTTTTGCGGGGTGGGGGTGGGGTGGGTGGTGTAGAAACATAAACAAACAAAAATTTGAAATTGTAAAAAAAAATTGTGCCTGAGGGGGGAGGGGTAGTAGGTTGGGTGGTAACGTGGGGTGGGTTGGTGAGGGTGGGAATGTTGAGAAGGAGATTTGGAAAATGTTTTCCTTTCTTTTGATAAGGAAAACATTTTTCTCCAATTGGAGGAAAATGAATTCATAAGGAAAATATTTTTCAAAACATTTAAACCAATTAAACATGGTAAAATAGGAAAATATTTTCCTTCATACCAACACACCTTAAGGGTTAATTTTAATCGAAGTATAACGGTAAGGTTATTTCTAATAAGAAATTGAAACTGAAGGTAGATATAACTTATTTTCGATAGTAGAAGGATAAATATGACCCTTATCCGATATGGCAAACATTAAACGACATGTAAAATAAACTTAAAAGAGTATAACTTGTTATAAAATAAAGACTTTAAAGTAAAGAAATTGAATACAAGTAGAGAGATAGTGATATTTATTATTCAACTTCAAAGTGATGTACATAATGAACTGAAAATTCTTTTATTTATAGAAGAAATGAAGCTGCTACTGTAAGTTGTTGTGTAAGCTGCTATTCCAAACTGCTGTGTAAGCTACTACAAACTGTTGTGTAAGCTGCTATAAGCTGCTGTATAAGCTGCTACTGCAAGCTGTTGTGTAAGCTGCTAAAAGTTGATGTGTAAGCTGCTACTCCAAGCTGTTGTGTAAGCTGCTACAAGCTGCTGTGTAAGTTGCTACTTCAAGCTGTTGTGTAAGCTGCTACAAGCTGCTGTGTAAGCTACTAATGTACCAGATATGGATAATCTTATACTGAGAATAATGTTTATCCATAATCGGGTATTGAAGTAATAAGCTTCTTCGGGAGGCTTATTTCCAATAAAGTACTCAATAGATAAATATATATTAATGGCAGAGTCTCATATAAGCTTATTTACAACGGATTACTAAATGAACATCCATAATATAATATATATTTATAACACTCCCCTTTGCATGTTCATCAAAAGATATTGTGCCTCGTTAAAAACTTACTAGGAAAAACCCAGTAGTAAAAATCTTAGTCAAGGAAAAAGGGTACACATATTTAGTAATACGCATTTCTAGCTGCCTCATTAAAAATCTTATAGGGAAAACCCTGTGTGAAAAACCTTAGTAAGGAAAAAAGAGTACATTGCGTATTTCACTCCCCCTGAAGAAAACCTTGTTTCAAATAATTGAGTTTCCTCCTTGGATGTTCATTATTATGTGCCTCGTTAAAATCTTACTAGGAAAAACCTTGTGAAAAAAAATCCTAGTCAAGAAAAAAGAGTATGGAAGTTGCCTCATTAAAAACCTTACCCAAAAAACCCAGTGGGAAAAAATCCGAGCAAGGAAAAAGAGTACAATGCAGAGACTTGGGTATATCTGGACCAAGGAGTTCATCATTCTCTTGTGGAGGTAAGAACGGATCCTTAATCCGTGTATGGGAAGAACTTTATATTGCTAGTAAATTAACGAAAAATGCTATGTTAGGCCTTGTAGCATTAGCAAGACACATTAGTGCACCAATTACACTGAGATAAGGTACTTCGGGATCAAGGAGTTCCTCATCCTCTTCTGGAGGTCGGAACAAATCATGATCCACTTCAAGTGAACGAATAACCACTGGCGTACTCAATGGGTGCACCTTGTCTATGTAAAAGTGTTTTAAGACCTTTTCTGTATAAGCAAATTGATGGATAAATATCTAGTCTTCTAAATATTCAATTTGTAGACCAAGACGAAATTTTGTCTTCCTAAGATCTTTCATCTCAAGTTCTTTCTTAAGATATTCAATTGCCTTTTGGAGCTCTTCTGGAGTTCCAATAAGATTTATGTCATCAACATAAACATCAAGGATAACAAATTCAGAATCCATTTTCTTTATATAAATACATGGACAAATAATATTATTTATGTAACTTTCTTTCAGCAAATATTCACTGAGCCGATTATACCACATACGTCCAGATTACTTTAAACCGTGCAAAGATCTTTGTAATATGATTGAGTACATTTCCTGTGATTTTGAATAACCTTCAGACGTTTAAATCATTTAGGGATCTTTGTAGAGATTTGATCAAATAAGTCATATAGGTTATGACTCGCATTTAAATGGCATGACATCTTCAGGTATCTAGACTACTGGTCCGATCCTCATAATATTTTACAGTATTGTACATCATATTGTATCAAATATAGGTGATCATTTTGTATCGGTTCGCAAGCGACATAACTTTTTGAGATCTCATCACTTTCTTAGTGTTCAGGTACCTGAACTTCTTCTGGAGTTTCATGAAATATTATGTCGTGGGTTCTTCTAGAGCTCATTCCTCCTCATTATGATCATTTTGATCATCAGCTCCTTAACATTTTTCAAGGATTGTTACCTTCGGAACCGATTGTTCTACCACGCTTCATGCGTATAGTAAACTATATCCTTCAGGGACTTGAAATTTTAATAGGAGCATTTGTAGCTGAAATATGATATTTGATTTTGGATCAGCAAATGCTTCTGGCATTTTACTTGAATTATTTTTTAATTGAGGACAATATTAATGATAATTCGATTCATATAGCATATTCTTCAGGTGTTTAGTCCATCCCCAAATGTTAGAAAACTAACATATATTCTCAATCTTCTTTGGGAAACATATCTTTGTGTATCGTGGTAGAGAAATTAATCATATACCATACATCAATAGATAATAAAAGTATTTGGCTTCTGGTCATAAACCAATTGTAAGGGGAGGACTTATCATATATTGTTAGTCTGATGCATACAAGTGCCGCTATATGCAATTTAGAAAATCTTAGACCAACACATGAT
Organism: Nicotiana noctiflora; assembly: GCA_032618575.1. Classification (NCBI taxonomy): domain Eukaryota; kingdom Viridiplantae; phylum Streptophyta; class Magnoliopsida; order Solanales; family Solanaceae; genus Nicotiana; species Nicotiana noctiflora. The sequence goes on along the minus strand of JASVEL010000583.1, from coordinate 19,042 downwards.
ATTTTGTTCTCGTAAGCAATTGTTTAGCCATTACTAGGAGGCAGTCAATGCTAAACTAGCTTGGATATAAACCAGCATTATCAAGATGAACTATCTTGATTTCATAATCTGAAAGTTATGCTCTTAATTGAGAAAAACAATCTCAAATGTCAAACCACAGGTTGATAGTGAACACACATGTAACCATCTTATATATGCATCTATAAGTGATTCACATGATAGGTGGATGAGCCCATATTCAACTTTTATATATTTCAGAGTTAGGGGTCTTAGTCCTAACTTTAGCTGGTAGAATTAATTTAGTATGAGAACAAGCAGCACAAGAGAACTCTTGAAGAATCTTCTAGTTCTTCAGTATATGCTTCTCTGAATTCTCAAATAGCTCATTTAAAAATGGCAAATGAAAACTTCAAGTTTATTATGGCATGCACTTTCTCTTTGTAAACTTCTGATTTACTATGGCACAAACGTTTGCATTAGTAAACTTATGGTTTACTGTGGCTACTTTTGTATTAGTAAATTTCTAGTTTACTCTGATACATGATATATTACAAAATTTAAGAATAAGGCGGGTAACATCTCACATACATATTACTTTACCCTCTATGATAGTGGAAACATAAAGATTTTCAATCTTCCAATCATTTGTAGTCTCAATATGATAGTCATTTGTATTAGTAAATTTCAGGTTTACTACAACATATATTTTTGCCATAATCAATATAATAGGAATGACATATTTGTACATAAACTCTTCGAGAGCCTTCATTTATTATCCATAATTTTCGGACACTACTGGTGTCGTATATCTTCTAGGCAAACAGTTAGCTCTTCATGAGCTTTTGATAAATTTTGTACTATCAAATAGTGCTCAAAAACTTCACCAACTTTGTGACAAATGTCTCCTTCAAGGAGAAACGCCATTAACATCTTTATATCAAAGCGGTAACCACATAGTCATTACATCCTTCAGGGACAGATACATGAGTTGTTATTTCCTTTGGGGAACTCGATAATTAACCATAACATATTAATGTGGTTGTAGTAGAAAGCATTCTACAAGAATACTTTTGCCTTGGAATGATATTTAATAAATTTTTGCAAGATATTTTACGCACAACGGGTACGTGCGACAATGATCTTTATGCCACAAAAATAAGATTTATATCCTTTGTTATTCTACCTCTTCAAGAGGTGAGTTGTGGTATTTCTTTATTCTCTCCAGGGAATGAAAATGTGCTTCAAAAATAACTTTGAATAGCTTATTATTTTGTTTAAGCACAGAAAGATACAATTTTATAATATTTTCCTCCTTCAGGAGAAAATTTTAATTGTGTTACTTCTTCAGGAGCGAGTAAATTTAAAATACGAAAATTGAGTATATATTAGATCAATCATATTATCTTTTCTGGAGGTGAATTGTAATATACATATCAAAAGCGTGTTCATATTTACGAGTTTTATTAATATTGTCCCATTCACTTCGGGGAATGGATTAATATTTATCAAAAGTTCTCATCCTTCAGGGAACGAATATAATAATCTGAACGTGCATTAATCACACCAAATCATGTGATGCTTCAACCTCTTTTAAGATAATGCAACTTCAGGAGCAAATCGAGGTATACAAGTAATATAGAAAAAATTTCTCTAGCTTATCTTGAATTGTAATCATAAAAAGCCTAAATTATCACTTCTGGTGGTTAACAAAATTTAGTTACAATGAGATATACAAAACATAACAACTTCTGGTGGTTATATATTTCTTGCAAACTCTCTGCTGGAGTTTAAGTAGATCTAACAATGTTATCCACTTTATAATCTTTTATTAAGATAATAAGGATGAAACAAATACCAAAATAGGTATTATATTCGTAGCATATAATCAAGCAAGCAATGATAAAGATATTAAACCAAATATAAGCAAAAAGCTCAAATTACTTTACGCAAATTGGGCCACTCCATACGTAAGTGATATCCACATCACTATTGCAGTGGAGAAAAGCTCATCACCTCAAGGATATAACCTGCCTCATGATGATCGGAATAAACAAGATCTAACCATGGACGTTAGAGTGTCACCTTACATCAGAGATGAACACTGAAATAGAAATTAAATTCGAAGTAAGAGCTCAAAATGGCAGAGTCTCGTGCTGATAACGTATTATAAAATAAAGAATTTAAAGTAAAGAAATCGAAAACAGGTAGAGAGACAGAGATTTATTATTCAACTTCAAAGTGATGTACATAATGAACTTAAAACTCTTCTATTTATAGATGAAAGGAAGTTGTTGTGTAAGTTGCTACTCCAAGCTGCTGTGTAAACTGCTACAAGCTGCTGTGTAAGCTATTACTATACCAGATATGGATAATCTTATACTGAAAGTAATATTTATCCATAATCGGGTACCGAAGTGATAAGCTTCTTCTGGAGGCTTATTTCCAATAGAGTACTCAATAGGTAAATATATTAATGGCAGAGTCCCGTATGAATAAATTTCTCCAGGAAATTTATTTGCAACAAAATACTAAATGAACCATCCATAATATAATATATATTTATAACATACCTATCAATTTACAATCCTTTTGGAATCACTGTCTGCCATTGGTCTGCAAGTGAATTTTGAAATTTACTCTACTCTCGTCGTGTTTGCGCATAATTAGCGTAGCAGGCATGTTCTGACATATTTATATAATGCCAATCTTGAAAGTCGGTCTCTTTTGCATGGTGGAATTAAAGTTATAATCTAATGACTATTTGAGAGAAAGGAGAAACTTCCTTCCACCTACACTATTTTCCTTCGAATCCTTCTACGGGATACGTGAATCATTTTATTTTTGATTATCTCTACTTTACTTTTCCTTTTTTCCCCGAAAGAAATGATGAGAAGATTCTTTTTTTCTTCTCTGTAATCCTCACTTACCATCCAGCTTCAGAATATATTGATCGAGAATTGTCATACATTGGAAATATGAAAGAGTTTGGAAAAAGAAATCCGGAAGAGTTAGTAGTGGGTGGGTAGGTTCTTACACTGTCGGAGTCTCAGAGATACTCGAGTTTGAATAGCATCACTCGACTGGTGCTTCAGATTCAATAAATTTAAATAACGACGTAGAAAAACAGAATCAATTCAAGCCCATCCTCAAGTCCCATACTTGGACATAAATCATAATCAATCACTGGAGACAGACTTCCCATAAAATGAATGACAAGAAGGCCCAGAGAAGTCCTTCAAACATGAATACGAACTACTACAATTCCAATCTACTAATTGAGAAATATTATGTCACTGTCAAAAATGGCAACCGCGACCAATTAGCACGATCAATTGCCATGTACATGATAAGACACAGCTCTTAGTATTGCTCTTCCTCCTTTTGAAGAAGATATAATTTACAAGATGCAAAGTAAAACTCACCTGAAAAGACTTGAAAGTGTTCTTTTACCAGCTTTTGGTTTACTATTCTTATTCGAAGCCAAGTTACGCCCCTGTGATTTCTGTTTTCTGCTATCTAATGACGCGTTCCTTTCCTCATTCTGTTCTTGTGAGGAATCACTCTTCTCTTTGGAATTGTGCTGCTTGCTAGTCACACCATTGTCAACGTCGAATAAAAGCTTTAAATGGTTTACAGCAGTCTGCTGATATTTATTGCCTCCCTTTTGCTCTTTCTCGTGATGCGGCACTTGATGCTTCACCCCTTCAAGAACCATTTTTATTTCATCCTGAGGCAACTCACCGTGCTCACCCTTAGCTTTCTTCTTATTTATAGCATCCCCATTATCTAGCTTCTGATTAAGAGATTTGTTATATTCAATCAAATCCCGCTTCTCAACAGCCTTGCTCTTGGATTGCTGGGCAATAACCGACTTTTGCTTCTTAGTTACTACCTCCTCTAAAGCAAAGCTCCCCTTTTGAATCAACTTTCGCTTCTCAGCTCTATTGTGTTTAATTTCATAACTTGCAGTGGGCTGATTATCATCTTCACACTGGAACATCCTCTTCTTTAACTCCACATTTCCACCAATATTTTCCCTTGGATCATCTACACTCGATTGAGCATCAAGTTTAACCAGTGTATGTTTCTCGTTTTTAATCACTTCACCACCTGGAATGATCGCAGGAGCTATAGTATCAAGGATGATTTGGCCGAGAACAAACCTTGTCTCACGCATTTGTCCTTTCCCAAGCAGAGTATAATCTATTTCGAAATTATTCCTCCTGGTTTTAAGAGACGTAACATCTTCCACAAGAATGTCAAAAATTACTTCAACGCCCTTCCCCATTTTCTTCGATACAAATACCTGAATATAAAATATCTCATTAAATAGTCAAACAATCTCTACAATAATATTATGGTAATTACCATCACAGGCTTAGTAACCCATAAAAAATTATTCCAGGAAATTGCAAAAATTGTTAGATTCAGTTTGTTGTTGTCCTACTTTCCTCAGGGCAAGAAGAAAAATCATGACAAAATAGATACTGTTGGCAGAGGCAGGAGCTTCCGCTAAATCCCCATCTCTTTAATATAAGAGCTGACGTGATTCCCCAATGAATATATCTCAGCCTTTTAGCTGTGGAGGGAAAGAGCGTTAATTTTATTCAAAGTGCAACTAGTCCAAACTTCCTGGAAAAGTTAAATGAAAGCATTCATGTCGTAACCAGATAAAGAACACTCTTCCACGAGGCCTGGAAATATGAGGTCCTCTTAATTGCAGGAAACTCAATTCCTTTACTCCAAAGTCAAACTTTACAGAAAACCGGGGGAATCAGCTCCCCGTGAAGGTAAAAAACTAGCTTTCCTAAACCAAAAGATGGTCTGATCACTCATACCCTCCAAAATAATAGGAGTACTATTTCAGAACCTATGTAGGCAGCATGGTTTATATCATTTTAAGCACTGTTTTTCAGTGCAATACATCAGCTTCAAAAAGGCTATAAACGTGTAGCCCTCAAGGTATAAACAAATAAGGTAATTGTATGGAAAACAAGAACTAACAAATAAGGTAATTGTATGGAAAATAAGGCCAACTGTTTCGAGTTTATCTCTTGGGAAGTCGTCCAACCAGCCGCCTCCAGATTCTGCAATCTGGGATCTTACCATTAAATTATGACCAAGTGTAATATGGAATTAGTAAAGAGATTTCACCAATAGAACTCAATTGCGTTTCAAGTCATTCTGTCCATCATACCTGCTAATAGATAGAAACTAACAGAGAATGTTCTTCACAAACTCCAAGATTCCTGTAACTAGCTAATTCTCCCTGTCCCATTTTATATGACATGGTCCACTTTTGAGAGAAAAATAGGTTCGTTTTATTTTTTAAAAGCTCACTTGTACTTTTTCAACAAACAAATTGTCAAATTGTGACATTATACTTTGATTAAATTAATTTTCCAGTATATTCAGAAGATAACTAAATCAGTGCCCAGTTTCAGAAGAAAAATGGTCAATTTGATTCTCAGGTGAAAAAGCTGCATCAAATGGACATACTACTTTTTTCACATTACTTACTCCAAAGCGCGATAAGGGTAGAGAACAGATATATCGAGTGCTCAATAAAATAATTGTATTGGTCAGAATCCGGCCCTATAATAATCGATAACGCTAATTGCTTTTTCTTTAATAATCAAGGATAATAAGTGGGACGACCTTTCATAATTGACAGCAATCAACGACCGCTCAATATAAGAGACTACGGCCCGCCTGTTGTCTGGGAGAAAAATGGCAATGTGGTCCCAGCCGTCAATTGTCCTTTTCGCACAGCTCATAACTATAAATATGAGGAAAGGGAAAGAAATAGGAGTTCCTCTCATTCCCCATGGGAACTCTCAAAACAGAGGGAGAAAAGGGGAGAGAATCAGAACTGCGAAAAAAGAAATTGGTGATCAAAAGAAAATATGATTGTAAGGTTCTGAACATCTCTACGAGGAGTCAAACCACCCTATTATCATCAATAAAGATCATCGATGTCTTCTACTACTATGAGAACTGTTCTTAATTATCATTTTCATTTACTTGATTCTCGATTTATTACGACTTCCTATGATTGGCCCACAATCCATGTATATTGTTTCGTATTCATAAAGTATATAATAACTTTTGAGTCGAACAATTTGGCGCCGTCTGTGGGAATTTCCTAGCAAGATCGTGTAGTTCTTCCTGGAATCAAAAGAAAAGGGGACGTCGAAAAGGGAAAAACAACCCAACTAGAGTAAGCCTGCTCTCTCTCTCTCCCGCATGCCCGGAAAACCAGGCGTACACCGCTCGAAGCCTCAAAATCAAAATCGAGCTTAACCACTCAACACTTCAAACAATTAACGAAGTTCAACGACGGTTGAACTGTTGAACTGAGACTCAGGCCACGCGCCTTCGCCAACAAATTCAACGACGGTTGAACTCCAGCTCAGGCCATGTGCCTTCGCCCACAAATTCAACTACGGTTGAACTCGGACTCGGGCTATGCGCCCTCGCCTTCAAACAATTAACGAAGTTCAATAACGGTTGAAGTGGGACTCAGGCCACGCGCCTTCGCCAAAAAATTCAACTACGGTTGAACTCCAGCTCAAGCCAGGCGCCTTTGCCAACAAATTCAACTACGGTTAAACTCCAGCTCAGGCCATGCGTCTTCGCCCACAAATTTAACTACGGTTGAACTCGGACTCGGGCTATACGCCCTTGCCTTCAAACAACTAACGAAGTTCAACAACGGTTGAACTGGGACTCAGGCCACGTGCCTTCGCCAACAAATTCAACTACGGTTGAACTCCAGCTCAGGCCATGTGCCTTCGCCCACAAATTCAACTACGGTTGAACTCCAGCTCAGGCCATGCGCCTTCGCCAAAAATTCAACTACGGTTGAACTCGGACTCGGGCTATGCACCCTCGCCTTCAAACAATTAATGAAGTTCAACAACGGTTGAACTGGGACTGAGGCCACGCGCCTTCGCCAACAAATTCAACTACGGTTGAACTCTAGCTCAGGCCATGCGCCTTCACCCACAAATTCAACTACGGTTGAACTCCAGCTCAGGCCATGCGCCTTCGCCCACAAATTCAACTACGGTTGAACTCGGACTCGGGCTATGCGCCCTCGCCTTCAAACAATTAACGAAGTTCAACAACAGTTGAACTAGGATTCAGGCCATGCGCTTTCTCCAACAAATTCAACTACGATTGAACTCCAGCTCAGGCCATGCGCCTTCGCCCACAAATTCAACTACAGTTGAACTCGGACTCGGGCTATGCGTCCTCGCCTTCAAACAATTAATGAAGCTCAACAACAGTTGAACTGGGACTCAGGCCACGCGCCTTCGCCAAGAAATTCAACTACGGTTGAACTCCAGCTCAAGCCATGCGCCTTCGCCCACAAATTCAACTACGGTTGAACTCAGACTCGAGCTATGCGCCCTCGACTTCAAACAATTAACGAAGTTCAACAACGGTTGAACTGGGACTCAAGCCACGTGCTTTCGCCCACAAATTCAACTACGGTTGAACTCGGACTCGGGCAATGCACCCTCGCCTTCAAACAATTAACGAAGTGCAACAATATTATTGAACTGGGACTCAGGCCATGCGCCTTCGCTCACAAATTCAACTACGGTTGAACTCAGACTTGGGCTATGCGCCACCACCTTCAAATAATTAAGGAGGTTCAACAATAGTTGAACTGGGACTCAGGCCGCGCGCTTTCGCCTACCCATTCAAGTATAGTCTAACCAAAACCTAAACGGAACCCCTTCACTGATAAACTCAGCAAAAAGTCAATCAAATTGAGGCACGAGTCAAGCACCCTTGCCGGCCAAGTAAGTACGTCCAACTCTAACTAATATTAGAGGCACGTAAAGATTCGGCCTCGGTCAAGCTACCAGGTCGTGTTCTCATCCTCACGACCAATAGCCCGACCGCGCCCGAACTGGGACTAAGGCTAAACAGCACCACCCCCAAAAGGAAGGCCCCGAGTCGAGAAGGAAGAGTCGCCGACATCTGAAAATTAACATGCCTACCGAAGTCGAATATTAAAAGCAAATTGCCCCCTCAAACTCGGGCAAAACAAACACAAAGTAAACGACGAAAGGCAAATTCCTTCTTATTCATAAAACAATCGCGGGTTATGCCGCTTACATCCGCCGAGAACCGGTCAACGAAAAAAAAAGAAAAAACACAAACAAACAACAACTAACAAGGCAACAAAAGCCAAACGACGAAAAAAGATAAGAGAAAGGGGGAAGAGGAAAAAGTTGTTCTCTATTCGGCGCCATTTGCACTGCCACCTGCGCCCTCCGCGCTACCACCTACGCCCTCCGCATTCCTGTTGGCACCATCATCAACCCCCAGCATTGCGGCGTCAAAGCCACATTCCATACGGGCCTCCCGAGCCCTTTGGCATGCCCCCTCGAAAGTGGCTTCGGACACAATACCGGCCTCAAACAAATTCTTGTACACATCCCGCTGGGCCTTGGCATAAACCCAAATTTCGCGGGTCTGACCAGAAAAAGCGTACTGCTCTTGGAGACACCGGTTCTCTTCCACTAAGATCGTATATCCGTCTCGGGTATTTGAACATCGAGGTATACCCTATAAAGCGTATTTATATGCTTATTCCTAAAGTGGGGTAGTAAAAAGGGAGGTGTGACAGACCCTGGCTGAGGCATCGGCCAGCTGACACTTTAAGGCCGCAATCTCCCCTTCTAGTGCGGCCACCTTCGCACTCCACTCCGACGTGACTTCCGTCACCTTGGTTAAACATAGGCGCTCACACTTAAAAATCCCTCCTACCAGCTTCAAACTCCTCATCCTTTCGAAGCAGCTGCTCTTCCAAGGCCCTCACCCGACCAAGCGCGTGTTGCGCCTGAAGCTCCCTTCTCGCCAACTCCTCAACCAAAGCCCGACAACGGGGATCATTCCTCATGCGCACACGCATCTCCCCGCACTTATCCCGATAACGACGACACTTCTCTAGCACCCGCAAAAATACCCCCGAGCGAACATTGGCTCGGCGGATGCTGTCCACCTCCAGCAAAAAAGCCTGCAAAACGAAAGACATCGGTTTAAGCAGAAAATAAAAACAGGGCAAAAAGAAAGCAAATAAGCCTTCATCTTCGAACACGTACCCTCATGCCCATCACGGCCACTTCGTTCATCAGGCCGACGACCGTAACTTCCCTTAACGACTCATTCTCTCTTGCCGAACACAGCTGCCCAAACTGCGACTCTAGACTCGAGTCTGGTAGCAGCAAATTCGAATCCGTGGGAACCTCAATGAGGCGCGGCCTCCCCTCCGTATGGACAGTAGCATTCGTGACGCCATCTCAAAACATGCGTACGTCCTCAGAGTCCAAATCCGAGTCAGACCCAGACCCATCTCCTGCAGCCTCTCCCCCCGCCGCTTCCGCTACCAATCTCCACGATCACCAGGGGAATCGAAGACTGGGTTGTTGGAGCAGCACTTCCTTCATGATCCAAGCGGACTTGAGCATTATCCGTCCTGAGGGGTACGCGCCGCAGCCGTGCCCTCCCCCACCTCCGAAGGGGGGGAATCCACATTGATTATGACAGGGGGAATGGGCACGGCCATCGCGGGAGGGACCGGAGTAAATGCAACCCTACGTCTGACCAAGGGCCTCTCGTCCTCTTCACACGAGGACGAACCATCCCGAGGGCGAACGGTCCCCGACGGCCCTTCGTCCCAAAATAGGGGTCGCGAGGGGGAAGGAGCCGCAAAAGACTCGACCGATGCCGCTCTCGATACGCGACACGGCGCCGGCGCCACAAAATATCTAGCAAACGCACCTGACCGCCAGAAGGCCAGCTGAGGGGCCATGCCACGATTCACTCTTCCTGCAGCAGAAAGACGAAGTTAGCCAAAGGAACTACAAAATCCTGAACCAAGCAAAGTAGGGAACGAGCTCCTTACCCACGGCTTGCCCCCGGCCATGCTTCTCCCAAAAGGATGCCCACGTGCGAATCCCCTTTGTATGAGGAAGCACGGCTTCGAGCCACACGCGCATTCCTGCAAATAAGGCCGGTGGCGACCTCTCGGCTGCAAAAGCAACGACAAGGCTGTATTTGCATAAGCACAATAAAAGAAGAAGGAAGGAACGAAACTAGCTATTTCGACAAAGGTAACTCACGTGTATGGTTCCAAACTTCTGGGAACCCTGAAGGGGACGCCACTAAATGCTCAGTTCTGATATAAAAGAAATGCTCAAAAGACCGAGGCTCGACCTCATCGTCCAGCACAGCCGTCAGCCCTCTCGACCCACACGGGCACGCCCGAAGCATAGTTCCCCGCACTCGTTGAGGAGCATACAGGGCGAGCACGTGCTGCAACGTGACCACCATGCCGGCCAGTTCCCCGTACTTCAAGAACATCTCCAATAGCTTATACAGAGAAGGGGTGAGCTGGCCTGGGCAAACCCCCTAATATCGACAGAAGTCCACCACCAAAGTGTGAAGGGGAACTCTGAATCCCCGCTTGAAGGGGTACGCATAAAAGACGCAGTACCCCGCACGATCGGTATGAACTCTTTCCTCACTCCAAGAAAGAATTATATCGACATGGGTGGGTACGAATCCTTGTTCCCGCAGCCGGGCCATGCCAATCTCCCCCATCAGCGGGGCTTCATCCACGGATCCTCCCCTCCATAGGCGGCAAAGTCTATCGCCGGACCTCTAGGTAGAGGGAGTACTTCGTCCACTGTCTCAGCATGCTCCGCTCCTCCTATTACCGGAGATAGCCCTTCGATAACCGGAGGATAGACCGACAAACAGACTGGAAGAGCTTCACGAGAGGAAGTGCTTGCGATCGCTTAGTTGCTCGAAGAATGAAGGACCGAATTCGGTAAAAACAATAAAACTTATCGCAATCAAGAAAAGAGACAGTGAATTTGCAGAAGGAAAGAGCTCCAGAATCTCTCAGATAAATAATAGAGTATCAGGAAACTGATACCCCAATTCACTTTTATAGGCAGCATAAATGATTTTGGAAAACCGATGGATATCATTAATTGCATATCCAACCATCAAAAGGGTTCAATTCTACCAAGATATGCACAGCCATAACGAGCACCACGAAGTGCCCATTCGACTTTGGTCGCCGTCCCGCCAACCTTAGCGAACGCAGAGCCTCGCCAATGCGGGCGAAATGTATCATACGCCCTCAAAATTCTAAACATGTTGCTCATATCGCACCCGGGCATGGCACATACGGCTCCTCTCCCAGCAACGATGACGGTTATGTACCCAAGCAAACCTAAAGATCAGAACAAAATTGATTCCTGATCTCACCCGACCCATACTGACGACATTACGCGTCCTCCTGACGAGAGAACGCCCTACGATTGGAGTAAATGAAAAAGTGACGATTCTAAAAATCTCGGACCGTCGCCATGAAGAGTACGGCCTCGACCAGAACGACGGCCGTCCAATACTCGTCTAAAGTCCTTCCGCATCGCGATCGACTAAATCCACTCACCGAGCTCGTATCGGGAACGACCTCAGTAAGCGGAGGGACTAACTTATATTGGTCAAAATCTGGCCCTATAATAATCGATAACGCTAATTGCTTTTCCTTTAATAATCAAGGATAATCAGTGGGACGGCCTTTTATAATTGACAGCAATCGGATATAAAAGGCTACAGCCCGCCTGTTATTTGGGAGAAAAACCGCAATGTGGTCCCGGTCGTCAACTGTCATTTTCGCACAGCTCATAACTATAAATATCAGAAAGGGAAAGAAATAGGGGTTCCTCTCCTTCCCATGGGAACTCTCAAAACAGAGGGAGAAAAAGGGAGAGAGAATCAGAACTACGCAAAAAAGAGATGGGAGATCAAAAGAAAATATGATTGTAAGTTTCTGAACCTCCCTAGGGAGGCAAACCACCATATTATCATCAATAGAGATCATCCATGTCTTCTACTACTATGAGAACTGTTCTTAATTATCATTTTCATTTACTTGATTCTCGATTTATTACGACTTGCTATGATTGGCCCATAATCCATGTATATTGTTTCGTATTCATAAAGTATATAATAACTTTTGAGTCGAACAATAATATTTAACAAAACAGCTAGGCCAGCTCGATTTAACAAGTTGCCTCAAACTAGATCTAGAGACCAAAGTAGGTATACTCACCAAACCAGAGGATGGGGAACCTGGGAACTTGGACATTGCTTCCCGGAGGCTGTCCTTATCAGTCAAATGTCTAAAGAATGTTTCACTAGCACTGCTAGCTCTGTAACTCTATCCGCAAGCTCATCATCTGATGTGGAGGAGCCTTGAGAATCTGAAATTTCAGGTGCATAAATAGCTGCAGCATCAGAATGTCTTTTAGCAAATTTAACACCTTCCTTCCAATTTCCATGGTACAACACAGAAGCAAATGTCAGGACAACAAATGCCTGTTGAGGTTTAGTGATTAATGCCAGATGAAATGCCAAAAGTGCAACCCTGCGCACATACATCAATCAAAAAGAAAAATATTGTCAAGAAGCCTAGCCACTACAAGCCAATTTCTCGAAACTAGCTCAAGCCTGAGTCATATAATAGACTTCCAAAAGGTGATAACACAATGATCTGAGAAACATTAGAAATCCACCAGTTTGATTGCAGAAAGCCAGATTATGATTTATGAGCTGCTATTCTGATAGTGAACTATTTGTTGTAACATGACTCCCCAGGTTTCATACAGCTGAATGTAGTCAACATGCACTATAGAACCATGAAATACTCCACGCTGAAAATTATAATTAAGCAATGCACAATAATGGCCATGCCATTACCTTCGCTCTCCTTACATCTACCATCATACTCCCTACGTGCTGAACATACACGAAGAGATTCTTCAACACTTAAGATGTCCACAATGCTCCTAACTTTCAATTTAAAAGCAAAAATTCTAAATGCAAAAAATAGAGTAGAAGTACCAATCTAAGCGGCACAAGAAAGGCTACTATTCGTTTAAGTGATGAAGCTTATTCACAGTGATGACTTAGGTTTTTCATATCATGAAAATGCAGCACGATCTTCGACAAGGAGGGTACAGAATGTGAACACAGTATAAAAACAAAATGAAAATAGCTCAATTTCTGTTTCAGGTGCTGCAGTTCTTTCCTATGGATTTGCTAGTTGAACTAGTATGACAATTTAGGTTATCAGTCCCTCCCTCCTTCCCTCTCTTTGTTTTTATATAAGCCAGTAAGGTGAAAACTTGATTAGGGTGTTTAGTCTTTGCTTGTGTGGTTTTTATTTTCCAGAAGCAGAACAAAAAATGCAATACCATACTATTTTTTTTGCCTTGTTACCATGTCATCTCTGGATTCAGTGTGAATTTTCTTAGCATGTGTGAGTGAAACGCAAGTTCCTAAAACCAGAAGAGATATTTCCAGTTTTTCCAATGCTTATAAACGAACAAACAAACAAAAAAGTTACAGCTGGCCTTGTTACCATGTTCATCACTGGATTCATTGTGAATTTTCTTAGCATGTGTGAGTGAAATGCAAGTTCCTAAAACCAGAAGAGGTGTTTCCAGTTTTGCCAATGCTTATAAACAAAAACACATTACAGCTGGCCTCTGATTGATGAGAAACCTTAAACAAGGGATATCTCAAACCAAACAAAACTTACATAAAAAATGAAAGATATAAAGGTAGTAGACATAGGACAACATCCCAAATGGCAACAACAACAACAACAACAACCCAGTATAATCCCACAACGACAATATCCCAAATGAAAGATTAAAAACTTGTTTACTTCAAAGCATTAAAAGAAATCAAAAGTTAACTCCAAATATTCAACCCTAAGCTATAATAACACAGAACCTTAAGTTAGTCAAACAATGATATCAACTGCCAACATCAACACTTGGGACTAAGGAAAAAGAATAGTTCTCTCATAAAGCTAGTAGGTATGAATGTCGATAGAACAAGATAGAAATAATAAATGCATAGAACAGAGGGGTCTAAAACCACGGAAGAACAACTCATATATGAATAAAGTTCTCGAAGTGTCAGCAAACACTACAAGAATAATAGCCAAAGATAACAACCATCTCTTTTGGAAGAACGTGATACACAAGGAACTGAGATAACATTAATGACGAAGGAAAAAAATCCTTCAGAGAACCATATTTCTGAAAGTGATGTCTAAAAAATGGAAAACATTCAACTCATACAAGAGAGCTGCTGCAGTGTATGGACTATCGTTGCAGGCACAGATTATTCAATAATCATTGGACGGGTAATTAAAAAACCACCCACCAAAAGAAAAGAACCAAAAGATATCAGTTAACAAGGTCAGATCACATTCTTTAATTCAATGAACATATGAAGTCACACGAAATATCTATCATCAATGTTGTCTAGAAGCTGCTGAACTTACCACAAACTATCATGAGAAGGTCGACCACAGGTGACTAATTGATCCAAACTGGAAAATAGTTTCTGCAAAATGTTCAGACCAATAAATTCAATGCGTGAAACACTACTGAAAACTGAACAAAACATGCATAAGGTGAAAAGACAATATGCCCAGACACAAGTGTGTGCATGCGCTCACATGGGAAAAATCTCAGGAGGATGCATGTGAGCAATACTCTAGAGAAAATATATAGACAGCATGGGAAGAGTTGACATCAATAAGTGAGGAAGCACATAGAAGGAACTATGCAATTTTGTAGAGTAAAAAAAACAACACAAGATAGGAAGATCATACCATCAGCATAGCAGAACTATCTCCCAACTGTTTGTTACACTGTTGAGTAAGGTGCGCTGCCTGTAAATGACACATTTACTCAAGTATAAGCTACTATCCTGAACCAAAAAGCCATAGAATTCACATCAAACCAAAATGAGATGGAACAGTATGGCATACATGAAATGGAAGTAGCATCTCAAGGATGTTGTATCTCTGAAGTAAAGAAAGAGAAGGCTCTGCAGCTCCATAAGACAGCATATAGTTGACTTCCATCATTAGTCTAGACTGCACAAGAAAAAATTAAGGCCATGCAGAGAAAAACTATTAACCATGACACAGTTTTGTAGAGAGATTCCTTTGTGGTTAGGAACCTTTTTTAGCATCACGGATATCAAGCAATGAGAAGAAGGGATGAGAGCATAGAGAAAACTAACAATGGGAGGGGTAAAAGAACAAACAGAAGTTATGAAATAAGTTAATGCTTGTGTTCATAGAATTCATCGTTCGTACCTTGTCCAATCTCATTATAGACGATGAGAGTTTGTGCATAGCATTTTCAATATCCTTTGAAAAAGACAACTTAAGGCAAGCAGCCAGTCTCAAGCCACGTAGCATCCTCGCTGGGGAGAAAGAAAATCCAGAATCAATTTCATCAAAATTCAAAAAAGAAAGGCATTAGGGTTAAACTCATGTCTCCTTTTAAATTTTTCAATTCAACAGTCTTCCGACCTCCTCCAACTTTTGGAAATACTTACTCTAACTAGTAAACCACTGAAAACACTTCTTGCATTGGCCTGACATAACAAATGTTCACTTAAGTACATAAAGACTATTCTTTTTCAAGTGATGGATTGAAGAATATGACGTTTTCCATAAAAACTTGTCCCTCAAAAACTTCAACTCTTCTTGCTACCTCCAAGTTTAGGCGGAATGCCATGTTCCACCTCCCCCAACCCACATGCAGAGTAACAATCCACCTGGGGAACATTATCGCACGCATATTCAAGCACCACTCTCCACAGTATTGGCGCTCTTCCCCTCACAAGCACCAAAGCCGATCTTTCTCTCTGTGAAACAACAAGCCCCCTTCCAAATATCCTTGTTCCTCATTCCTCCTGGGGCACCTAAACACCCTACTCATTTTCCCCTTCAACAACATGTTACCCCCTCACTTCGGACCCAATCCCAATAAGAATGACCCCTCCCCTTGTCTAAAAACCTAACAACAGCTACCACAAAGCCCAACTTCATCTCCACACAATCACCTTAAATTCAATTACAACCCATGGCGACAAGCTACTTGGCATTTAACGTATAGTCTATATAATAGTACAATCCGTGCTAAAGATTTAATACTGAGTGATCCTTCCGTTTACAAACAAGTCATGCAAGAGCTATAACATAAAGATTTGTAACATAATGAATAATTACTGTTGAGTTATTTAGGGCATTATCTATTTTTGGTGGGGCATTTTGTTTGTTGTATTAAAAACTGGACATACCATGTACAATCAAAAACATGTATTAGATTTTAAACCGAATAAAATAAATCCGGAAATAACTTTTTTTATAAATCCGGTAATATTTCGGCTTATATGTCACTTCTTTGTTCGTCTTGAAGAACTATACATCAAGTCATCAACAACTATAACTCAAAGCGCAGACTAGTTGAGGCCGGCTACATAAACAAAATACAGAAGGATCAATATCAAAGTAGAATGCTTGAAATATAGTTCTAATTCTCGAGTCAAGGCAAACCTCTTTAATAGTTGCACCTACCACAATCCTGTTCAAATGACAAGTGTGCTGGTACTAAAGTCCTTAACTGCATAAATATGACAAAAAGACTTCGTAAATTCCCAAAACATCAAAATGTTGGACCTTTACATATTTGAAAAATGATTTCACCTGTAAGGATTTTAAGTCCACCATTGCATCGGCATAATCGTAGATTCGATTCACGGATGGATCGAAAAATAAACTGTTTCCACAAATTTTACAAACACAAAAAATGAGTTCATTACCACCACAATAAATTGCTTCCACAATTTTATACACACACACACACAAAACAAACAAAAGTAAAGTAGCATCACAAATTTAACAAATTAAGAGATCCGATCAACCACCAAAAGAATCACGAAATTATGTAGAAACGAGCAAAAAACTATAGACTTTTGAACTGCAGACAAAGCATGTATAAATTTATTTCTTCAAAAGTCATCTATAATATGTTAAATGCACTTGTCCATTGATAACTTTGTAAATAACAAATTAAATATTAGGCCTGAGGCAAAATTAGTAAGGATACTCGTATTAAAAATTGATGTCACTACTTTATCTGCTTACTAATATAGAGGGTAAGTAATATGAGAATCCTTTCTTCTATTAAGTGGAGTCATAAAAAAATGATAGTCTAATAAGTGGAGTCACATTAAGACCAAACCGATTGTCTAACTAAGCTATCCAAACTGGTAGAATGCTCTAATACATCATTACCAATTGACATATCACTAAGGGGTCGTGTGGCAGGAGGTATTAGAAAAAACAATGCAAGCATTAGCTTTGTGCATTACTAATCTCTTGTTTGGTACATTTTTCAACATATGTATAACTAATACAAGTATTATCCTATGTATAACTAATACATAGCAAACCATGGTATTAGCAATGCAAGGATTTTTAATACTTGCATAAACATGGTTAAAGACATAACTGCTCCTCAAATCCCTCAAAACCTATTCCAAATACTTTCCGCCATATTTTTTATATTTTTATATTGTGATTATAATTAATTTTTCCCCTTTAGCATTCTACTATAATCAAAATAATTTCATATATAATAGTACGAGTTTTGATTTTGAATTCGCTCAAAGTATAAACTGGAGTTTTCTTTATTTCTTAAAAATCTACACATTTTTTTAATAATTGATCTTTTGTATTATATGTCACATTAATTAAATTGTTCTCTTTTAACTTTAATATTTCAATTAGTTTTCTCTTTTAATTTTGTTCCCTTGTAAAAAAAAAATGGCTTTAGAGAGAGTAAAGAATGTGGAGGATATTTTTATAAACAGCCAATTTTTTAGAAAGTATGCAATGCTTTAATACACCAAACCAAATAGTAGATAAGAAATAATTTCAGCATAATTAATACACCCTATTCAATATTATTCTTATACCTCCTGCCAAACACACCCAAATTGTTAAGAGGTAACAATACATGAGGAGGTCCATAAAGATTTAAGAGAAGGCACTCAGAGGGACACAACTACAACTCCTCATAGAGTTGGACAGGTATTTGTTTTTGTGAAAGAAGTTGAGCATCCAACCAAAACCTTAGGCAATGAGTGGAGTAGAAAGGAAAATTATTTTGCCCGTTATTCAATATAAACATATACAAGAAGATTTACTGACGAAAGTTCAAAGCTTCATAAACCTCTTGGAAGTCCCCACACAGGACAATTATACAACTCAACAACCTCATGCATGTGTAAGTTGAATTTGCGGCCACACGTGAACTTGATGCAAATTTACAAGTGTCAGAATGAGCATACCAAATGTTGACTCTAATAACACGTGAAACAATTGAGCATTCAACCTAAAACCTTAAGCCAATTAGTGGTCCAATACCTTTATCAACACCTTTGAAAGGCCTTACAAAACTCATGCGGAACAGGTATTAACTCAATGAAAGTGTTGGTTTATATTTAGTCAATAATGGCATGCTGAAAATGTTGGTTTAGGTTTAGTCAACAATGGCATGCCAATTGAAAGAGTTGGTGGAAAGAGTTGGCATGAATGTTAGGAGGAAGCTTCCTCCTTTGATGTCACCCATGACATCAAGAGGAGATAGTTTGATGTCACCAATGACATCAAGAGGAGGTCCTTACCCCTATAAATAGATGCACTCTTTCATTTGTAGAAACCATCCCAAAAACAATACAATATATTGTTGTCAGTAGAGAGTTAAAGAGAGCAATTTTCTTAAGTGTAATTGGGAAATCTCCCCTTCCTTTGTAAATAATAGTAAGGCAACTGTTATCTAGTGGACGTAGGATTATTTTGATCCGAACCACGTTAAATCTTGTGTTCTTTCTTTTACGTTTCCGCTAACAATTGGTATCAGAGCGATAAGATTCTATAACGATCCAAGGAGGAAGAACAAGCAAAGATGAGTTCCATGAAGTTTGAAATTGATAGATTCAATGGACGCAACAACTTCAACATCCGGAAGATCCAGATGATGGCGTTACTATGGAGGGAAGGTTCAATCCATGCTATTGACGGAAAGTATCCTAAGGATATATCAACTCCCGACATGGAGAAGAT